>BQNB010008799.1:1339-77760 GCA_026074375.1 Tanacetum coccineum
TGATTTCCGGGTATGCTTAAACGTATTTAATTGCGAAACGTAAACGTCTTACGCAACCAATAAAAATAAAATATAAAAAGTTAATTATTACTTTTATAAAAATAATATATTGCTTTCTTGACGAAAACTTTAATTCGTTTGGTGTCTGATTACACTAAACGATAATTTTTTTAACTTACGCGATTTAACTTAACTATTAAAATTTAAAAGCGAATGCATACGAGAAAAAAAATAATTAGTGAAATACATGACGTCGTAAATGACCTAAAAATACGAAATATTACAAAAGATATCAGCAAGTTGATATTGAGTGGGAATGAAATATAATTCAATGTCCCCTTTTAGAATATGATCTCTGATAAAATGATATATGATATCAATATGCTTTGTTCTAGAGTGTAGAACTAGATTGTTTGAGATTGCAATAGCACTTGTGTTATTACAAAATATGGGTACCTTTTCATAAATGATATCATAGTTAGTGAGTTGACTCTTCATCCATAATATGTTGGCACAACATCTAGAAATAGCTACATATTCAGCTTCAGCTGAGGACATATCTACAGATTGTTTTTTAGCACTCCAGCATACTAGTTTGCCTCCTAGCAACTGACACGCACTAGAGGTGCTTTTCCTGTCCATGTTGCATCCAACATAGTTAGAGTCTGGGTATCCTTTTAGGTTAAAACCTAAATATTTTGGATACCATAGACCAAGACTAGAAGTACCTTTTAGGTACCTAAAAATTCTGTTAACGGTAATAAGGTGGGATTCCTTAGGATTTGCTTGATATTTTGCACAGAGACAAGTTGAGAATTGAATGTTGTCAGTTTCTGTTGTAGTTAGTAATACATTTACGTGAGATTAATCATACCTCTATACGGAGTCTCATTTACAGCTTTGTTCACTGAGATCAGGTCTAGTTGTTAGACGGGTTACCAATATGAGTTTTCTACTATATGAACCATTTATTGTTACTTTTTTAGTTAAATCCTGGAACTATTTTTACTTAGGTTGATTGAAAAGATACGACTTTTTTAGATTGTTAATCTGAAACTCCAAGAAATAGGTGGAGGAACCTATATCATACTCATTTCATATCTTTGAGTCATTAGTTTAGCAAACTGTTTGCACATTTTTGTGCTGGTGGACCCAAAGATAATGTCATCAACATAGATTTGAACCAGAATCATAACAGTTTGAGTTTTGTAGACAAACAGAGCGTTGTCTATTTTTCCTCTTACAAACTTGTGTTCAATGAGAAAGGTTGAGAGAGTTTCATACTATGCTCTTGGAGCTTGTTTAAGTCTGTAAAGGGCTTTGTCCAATTTTCATACATGGTTTGGGAACTCATATCTCTCAAAACTTAGAGGTTATTTGACGTAAACTTCCTCTTTTAGTTTACCATTAAGGAATGCACTTTTGACATCCATTTGATAAACTATAAAGTTAATGTAGGTAGCAAAGGCAAAAACAATCCTAATTGCTTCAAGTCTTGCAACAAGAGTAAAGGTTTCATCATTGTCTATGTCTTCTTATTGATTGTAGCCTTGAGCTACAAGTCTTGCTTTGTTTTTTATGACAATTCCAGTTTTATCTCTTTTATTCCTGAATACCCATTTTGAGCCAATTATGGTTTTACCATAAGGTGCAGGAACTAATGTCCAGACTTTGTTTTTGGCAAATTGGTTTAGTTCATCTTGCATGGCATCAGCCCATCCTAGATGCTGTAGTGCATCAAAGACCTTTTTAGGTTCTTCTTCCAAGAGAAAATCTACAAAGAGACATTCATGAGCTGAAGCTGCACCAAGTTCTTTGGCCATGGCTCTTGTGAGCATTCTAGCTCCTAGATCACCAATAATATTGACTAGCTCAATGTGCTTGTCCTGAAACCATCTATCTTAAGGAGCTGGAGTAACTACTGATGGAACGGGTAAGGGTGGATTTAGGATTGGAATTATATTTTGTACTAAAGTATCCTTTACTCTTAGAGAGGATGAATGTTCAGAGATCTGAATGTCTTCAGTGTTTAGGAGATTATCAATGATTTGTTCATTATTGGTGTGATTGGAATGTTTAAAATGATCATCATTTTGAACAGATTGATCATTTTGATCAGTTTGACCATTTTGGTCAGATGAAACTTTAGTTTCAAGAACAACTGGTTCAGGACATTCATAGGGTTCTATGAAAGACACATCATTGTTGTTTGTTTGGTACCTTTAAGAAGGTTCATAAGGATGAAGATATTCATCAGGTGGATATCTTTCATTTTTAGCAATGTTGATGTTGTCAACTGAAGGTTTTGAGAATTTGATAGCATCAGGGCTTTCATCAAATGTGATGTGATAGGTATCTTCAGTTTGCTGTCTTCTTGTGTTGAAGACTCTGAACACCTTGGAGACTAGTAAGTATCCAAGAAGATAACCATCATTAGCTTTTTCATCAAACTTTCCTAGGTGATTTTTATAATTATGGATGTAAACAGGACATCCAAAGACATGAAGAAAGTTGATGTTTGGGATTCTCTTATGAAAAATTTCATAAGGAGTTTTAAGATGTCTTTTCACAATGGTGGATCTGTTTTGAGTGTAGCAAGCAGTGGCTACAGCTTCAGTCCAGTATTGTTTTGAGAAGACAGATCCTGAAAGCATTGTTCTTGCAGCTTCTATGAGGGTTCTATTTTTCCTTTCAGCAACACCATTTTGTTCAGGTGTGTAGGGAGAGGAAAAGTTTTGAGAAATCCATTTTTCATCACAGAAGTTGATGAGGATGCTATTCCTCAATTTAGTACCATTGTCAGTTCTGAGTTGTTTGACTTTGATGTCATTTTGATTTTCAACTCTTTTGATGAAGGACATGATAGTTTCAGGTGCTTGACTTTTTTTCTTCAGGAAGTATACCCAGGTGTACCTTGAGTACTCATCAACAATGACAAGGGTGTACTTTTCATGGTTAATGGACCTAGGAGTTACAGGTCCAAATAAATCCATGTGAAGAAGATGAAGACATTTCTTGATAGAAGATGTCTGTTTTGTTTTGAAGCTGGCCCTATGATGCTTTCCCTTTTCACATGATGAACATGGTTTGTCCTTTGAGTAGACAAGTGAGGGAAGACCAATAACAAGATTTTGTTTTGCCAGTTTGTTGATTGTTTTGAAGTTTAGATGAGCAAGTCTTTTATGCCAAAGCCAGTTGAGATTTTCAGAAGCTTTGGCAAAGAAGCAAGATTCTTGAGCAGAAGATGTCATGTCAAGAACATATACATCTCTTACTCTTGGAGCAATCATTACAATTTCTTTGTTAGAGTTGAAGATTGTTCCTCTTTTCTCATCAAATTGAACAATATTCTTAGCATCACGGAGTTGACTGATGCTAATTAATTGTACTTAAGTCCATTTACAAATGCTACCTTTGTGAAAACTATACCATTACATTTGATAGAGCCATAACCTTCAGTTATGCATGTAGAGTCATCTCCAACATCCTCTTTAGGTCTGGTTGTTACACATAATTTGTGTAGGTAACTCTTGACACCAGTCATATGCCTTGAGCATCCACTGTCTAGGTACCAAATGGGATTCCTGATGTTACACTACACAAATATGTTCAGAATGGTTAGTTTTGCTGAGAAGCCCACCTTTTAGTGGGTGTCTTGGATCTGTTAGCATTTGATGATTCAGCCCTAGTTGATTTTAGAGCTTCAACCTTTTTGGCTTGAAGTACTTCACCTCTTTTGAACCATTCAATATCATAGTGATCAGTTGTGGTATGAGTTGAGCTACCACAAGCTTCACATCTTTTGAAGGCATGTTGATGATTTCTTAGATTGATCTCTCTTTCTAGAAATATAATCTTGTTTTGACCATTTGTGTCATAGTCATAACTTCCACATAATCGACATATGGGATAGTATATACACTCATTAGATAAATGATCTATACATCCATAATGTATGTTGAGAATCGTTTAGCCCATCTAGGATTAGTTTTACAGGTAACATTGATATGCACAGCGGAAATAATAGAAACACAATATTACCAAACAAGGTTTTAACCGAACATTGAAGCCTTCATTATATTTGATCAGAATAAATGAGGCTACACCAACTATCTAATAAACTAACTACATAAACTAATAATCTAACTATCAGACTCTCATTGGATGAGATCATAACTATGGATGGATGCATAAAACTATTAACCACTACTATCTTTATATACAGAGAGCTAGGGTTTACAAGAAAACCTAGTTTGATCAGAAGCTACTTAATATTACACTTTAAGTCATTGTTGTTTCATCTTTATTCTTTCTTCATATTTGAGTTGTAATCATCAAATCTCAAATCCCAACAATCTTCCCCTATTTGATATTACAAAACAATCTTCATGTATGAAACAATCTTCAAAGCTTCCCATTGACTTAAGATCTTCTTGTACATGTCACCACTCATAAATAAGCTGCAAACCATATAGTCTTCTTACCTTTTTCTAATCTTCTAATAGGGGGTCTTCTGTAGCTAAAAGCAAACTCTGAACACTTACCCTTAAGTGGTAATGGTAGATGGTTAAACTGTTAACAATAAGGCTTCCCATAAAAGTATGATAACAATCTCTTGAAATCTCGAACTCTGTAGGCTCATAGTAGTTAATATTAATGAAGATAATGAGTATATCCCATTGTTGAAGAAGTAGAATTTACCAAAATTGTGTCTTATGTCTTGCACTAAAAAATCCCACCCCCCCACCCCCCCCCACACCCCCCCAACTCCCCCCCCCCACCCCCAACCCCCCCCCCCCCCCCACCCCCCCCCCCCCCCCCCCCCCCCCCCCCCCACACCCACCCCCACCTTCCACCCCCCCCCCCCCCCCCCCCCCCCCCCCCCCCACCCCCCCCACCCCCCCCCCCCCCCCCCCAACCACACCACACACCACACCCACAACCCCCCCCCCCCCACCACCCCCCCCCCCCACCCACACCCCACCCCACCATATGTCGATTGAACATATATCAGAAAGGAATATAAGTAGAAGTGGACACATCTTCTCTTGACAAAATCCTTATTAACCTATGAAACGAGACACTGAGCACAATAACGTAACTCCTTGAAGTGATAGAAAATGTACGTAGTAAGCATCATAAGGTAGATCGTACACCTTTGCTAGACTTGTCAAGTCTTCGTCATAACAATTAAGCACAAACAAGTTACCTCAAAATGTTGTAAGCCATTTGAGATATGATAAGAGCACAAACCTGTGAAATCAACTTACAACATCAAATATGAAATAAACTAATTTTCTTTCATAATAATCCCCAAAAACAAAGCCATTATTTAATATCTATCGAGATTCAAACGTTGTCCGATACTGCGTATTGAGAAGCTCAATACGGCATATTGGATAACTTGGCGTGGGCTCCAAGAATAAAATATTCCAGAATTTTCTTGAGCTGATATGGATAAGGCGTATTAGATCTCCTCGATACAGTGTATCGGACTGATTGGGTATGGCGTATTGAGCTCCTCTGGTACGATGTATTGTAAAAACATTTAGGATAAAATTAAACGTTTACAAATTATTAATCGTAAAATTCCATTTCTAGGATTAGTAATCACTTAAGGTATGAACAAACAAATCTTTAAGCATGATTAGTGATCAAGAAAATATTTTTCTCTTATCCATCACATTTTTACAAAACAATTTCACAAAAATTAATTATACTAAATATTTTCTAATTAACAGAAAAGTTTTATTAAAAACATAAAATTTAAAATTCAAATTTTTCCCCCAAAATGGAAGGTTCCATAAGATACAACCTTCCTCACAAAATAACAAAAATGAGAGCGTAGTTTACTGGACGGCCCCCTTATAGGTCTGGCAGCCCCTAGATATATCTGGGACCGCCAGTACCGCCCCCAGTGACCGTTGGATTTTCATGAATATAAATACTGCTCCATTCCTTACAGAAAATTAGACCTCTTGGCACGGAATTTTTAGATAACTTTCTCTCTCTAAAAATCTTCTTTCTCACTCTAAATCTCTTGATCACTAACATTCTTAGATATTGTTTCAAGTGATCTAATCTCTTCTTCTCATCTCTTCCCTCTCATTCAAGTGCAAGAGAAGAACATTCGTATTCGCCAAGAAACGAATTATTATTTAGTGATATTTCCTCTTTTCTTCTAAGTACCAAATCTCTATTGTAATTATCTTATATATTTATGTGATTCGGATAGTGTGTAAATCCGATAGTGTAGATCTTGTGATTGTGTAGTGATTGTGAAGTGGTAGATTGGTTCTAGCTAAGATTATGACTCGACATTTAGCTTCGGGAAATAACTTAAGCGACGTGTAAACAATTTTCTCCGCCTAAAGGGAGCTTGTTGACATAGTAAAATCTCGAGTAGGATACTCGGGGAGTGAAGTAGGGCGAAGAGGTGCTTCGTAGCCGAACCACTATAAAATCTTGGCGTCTTGGTTTAATTGTTCCTTTCCTTATCTCTTCATATTATTGTCATTATTATTTAGCTTTAGTTGAGATTGTTATATTGTTTGTTCACATTATGAATTGGTTAAACATACAACTCAAATCTAAATATTTTAAAAGCAAACTTTTAAAACATAAAACGAACCTGTAAACTATTCAACCCCCCCCCCCCCTTCTAGTTTCAACAATTTTTTTTTGAGAAATTGTAATTATCATTTGAGGTTATAAAGTTATGGGAATGTTAAGGGTTTGTTTTCAACAAGTGTGCTAAACTTTGTATTTAATGAAAGTCAGCAAAGCATGCATTTGACACCTAGAACAGTGAATAGCCGTCTATTCAACTGAAAAACTAGGTGAGAGAAAGATGAGGAGGTCATTCTAGCTTTTGGATATCCTCTATTAATATATTTTAATTAAACAACTTATTTGAAAAGAAAATTATTTTGATAAGATAATAATATTTTTGAAAATTACATTTGTTTTAAAACTGACCTTGAGATTGATGTTTGAAAAAATAGACTAGGTTCAGGTTTGGTGTTATGTTATGCTAAACAAATTATTGTAGTCTTCATCATCATCAATCTTCCAGCGAAGGCGACAAAACCCCAAATGCTCATGCAAATTCTTGAATGAGACATATGTGATTGCTCAGTTACTTTACTCTAGAGACAACTGAAGAATTAGATAAATCATTTTATAAACTGAACTGAAGAAAAATAAATCAATTTTGTTTAGTTCTTGACTTGACCAATATATGTGCTCCAGCGAAGGCGACAAAACCACACATGCTTATGCAAATCCATGAATGAGACATATGTGATTGCTCAGTTACTTCATTTAAGCAAGCTAAAGGTTATAGGCAAAAATTGAACTGACATTTAACATATGAAAGTTTGTTCAGTTTTAGATGAAAGCGTTGAAGCTATAGTTTTCTTCAGTCAATACTGAAGCTTCAGGTTTTGAATCAATGTTCATCATACCTAGTTCAGCAATCAATCTTTTGAAAGTTGGTTCATCCAGAGGCTTGGTGAAGATATCAGCAAGTTGATATTGAGTGGGAATGAAATGTAATTCAATGTCCCCTTTTAGAATATGATCTCTGATAAAATGATATATGATATCAATATGCTTTGTTCTTGAGTGTAAAACTAGATTGTTTGAGATTGCAATAGCACTTATGTTATCACAAAATATGGGTACCTTTTCATAAATGATATCATAGTCAGTGAGTTGACTCTTCATCCATAATATGTTGGCACAACATCTAGAAATAGCTACATATTCAGCTTTAGCTGAGGACATAGCTACAGATTGTTTTTTTAGCACTCCAGCATACTAGTTTGCCTCCTAGCAACTGACAAGCACTAGAGGTGCTTTTCCTGTCCATGTTGCATCTAGCATAGTTAGAGTCTGAGTATCCTTTTAGGTTAAAACCTAAATATTTTGGATACCACAGACCAAGACTGGAAGTACCTTTTAGGTACCTAAAAATTCTGTTAACGGTAATAAGGTGGGATTCCTTAGGATTTGCTTGATATTTTGCACAGAGACAAGTTGAGAATTGAATGTCAGTTCTGCTTGTAGTTAGATACATTAGAGATCTAATCATACCTCTATACTGAGTCTCATTTACAGCTTTTTCACTGAGATCAGGTCCTAAGTTGTTAGAGGGTACCATTAGAGTTTTCACTAATGAACCATTTATGTCATACTTTTTTAGCAGATCCTTGACATATTTTTCTTGGTTGATTGAAATGCCTCTTTCAGATTGTTTAATCTGAAATCTAAAGAAATAGGTAAGGACACCCATCATGCTTATTTCATATCTTTGAGTCATCATTTTTGCAAACTGTTTGCACAATTTTGTGCTGATGGACCCAAAGATAATGTCATCAACATAGATTTGCTCCAAAATTACATCATTTTGGGTTTTGTAGACAAACAGAGTGTTGTCTATCTTACCTCTTACAAACTTGTGTTTAGTGTGAAAGGTTGAGAGGGTTTCATACCATGCTTTTGGAGCTTGTTTAAGTCCATAAAGGGCTTTGTCCAATTTGCAAACATGGTTGGGGAACTTACCGCTCTCAAAACTTGGAGGTTTTTTTGACATAAACTTCTTCTTTTAGTTTACCATTGAGAAATGCACTTTTGACATCCATTTGATAAACTATGAATTTCATGTAAGTGGCAAAGGCAAGAAAGATCCCGATTGCTTCAAGTCGTGTAACAGGAGCAAATATTTCATCATAGTCTATGCCTTCGTGTTGACTGTAGCCTTGAGCTACAAGTCTTTCCTTGTTTTAATGACAATTCCAGTTTTATCTCTTTTGTTCCTGAATACCCATTTTGAGCCAATTATTGTTTTATCATAAGGTTCAGGAACTAATGTCCAGACTTTGTTTATGGAAAATAGATTTAGTTCATCTTGCATGGCATCAACCCATCCAGGATGCTTTAGTGCTTCAGAGACCTTTTTAGGTTATTCTTCAGAAAGAAAATCTATAAAGAGACATTCATGAGCTGAAGCAGCACTAAGTTCTTTAGCCATGGCTCGAGTGAGCATTCCAGCTCCTGGATCACCTATGATATTGATAAGCTCAATATGTTTGTCCTAAGACCATATGTCTTAAGGAGCTAGAGAGGTCATGGATGAAATGGATAAAGAGGGATTAGGAATTGGAATTGTATCATGTACTAAAGTATCCTCTACATTTGAAAAGGATAAGTGTTCAGAGATCTGAATATTTTCAGTGCTTGGGATATTATCAATTGTTCATCATTGGTGTGATTGGAATGTTCAGACTGATCATTATTTAAGATTTCATCAGTTTGAACAGATTGATCATTGTGATCGTTTTGATCAGCTTGACCATTTTGGTTAAATGGAACTTTAGTTTCAAGAACAACTGGTTCAGGACATTCATAGGGTTCTATGAAGGACAAATCATTGTTGTTTGTTTGATACCTTTGAGAAGGTTCATAAGGATGAAGATATTCATCAGGTGGATATCTTTTAGATTCAGCAATGTTGATGTTGTCAACTGAAGGTGTTGTGAATTTGATAGCATTAGGGCTTTCATCAAATATGATGTGATAGGTTTCTTCAGTTTGTTGTCTTCTAGTGTTGAAGACTTTGAAGGCTTTGGAAATAAGTGAGTATCCAAGGAAGTAACCATCATTAGTTTTTTCATCAAACTTTCCTAAATGATTTTTATGGTTATGGATGTAAACAGGACATCTAAAAACATAAAAAAGGCAATGTTTAGGATTCTCTTGCGAAATATTTCATAAGGAGTTTTGAGACGTCTTTTAACAATTGTGGATCTATTTTGAGTGTAGCATGCAGTGGCTACAACTGCAGTCCAGTATTGTTTTGAAAAGACAGATCCTGAAAGCATTGTTCTTGCAGCTTCTATAAGGGTTCTATTTTTCCTTTCAGCAACACCATTTTGTTCAGGTGTGTAGGGAAAGGAAAAGTTTTGAGAAATCCCTTTTTCATCACAGAGGTTGACAAGAATGCTATTCATGAATTCAATACCATTGTCAGTTCTGAGTTATTTGACTTTGATGTCATTTTAATTTTCAGCTCTTTTGATGAAAGACATGATGGTTTTAAGTGCTTGTCTTTTCTTCTTCGGGAAGTATACCCAGGTGTACCTTGAGTACTCATCAACACTGACTAGAGTATACTTTTTATGGTTAATGGACCTAGGAGTTACTGGTCCAAATAAATCCATGTGAAGAAGATGAAGACATTTCTTGATAGAAGATGTATATTTTGTTTTGAAGCTGGCCCTATGATGTTTTCCCTTTTCACATGATGAACATGGTTTATCCTTTGAATAGACAAGTGAGGAAGGCCAATAACAAGATTTTGTTTTGCCAGTTTGTTGATTGTTTTAAAGTTTAGATGAGCAAGTCTTTTATGCCAAAGCCAGTTGAGATTCTCAAAAGCTTTGGCAAAGAAACAAGATTCTTGAGTAGAAGATGTCATGTCAAAAACATATACATCTCTTATTCTTGAAGCAATCATTACAACTTCTTTATTGGAGTTGAAGATTGTTCCTCTTTTCTCACCAAACTGAACAATATATTTAGCATCACAGAGTTGACTGATGCTAATTAAATTATACTTAAGACCATTTACAAATGCTACTTTTGTGAAAACTATACCATTACATTTGATAGAACCATAACCTTCCGTTGTGCATGTAGAGTCATCTCCAAACACTACCTTAGGTCCTGGTTGTTCTACATATTTGTGCAGGTAACTCTTGACACCAGTCATATGCCTTGAGCATCCACTGTCCAGGTACCAGATGAGCTTCCTAACGTCACACTACACAAATATGTTCAGAATGGTTAGTTTTTCTTAGAAACCCACCTTTTAGTGGGAGTCTTAGATCTGTTAGCATTTGATGATTCAACCTTAGTTGATTTTAGAGCTTCAGCTTTCTTAGCTTGAAGTTCTTCACCTCTTATGAACCACTCAATGTCGTTGTGATCAGTTGTGGTTTGAACTGTGCTACCACATGTTTCACAACTTTTCATGACAAGTTGAGGGTTTCTTGGTGTGATTCTTCTTCTGAGAGAAATGATCTTGTTATGACCATATGTGTCATGATCATAACTTACGCATATATCACATATGGGATAGTTTACACAGTCACCAGATAGATGATCGTTGAACACACAGTGTATTTATGGAGGGAAGAAGTGTTTTGATGGTCTTGAGGTTCTAGATCTTAAAGAAGATACACCCTGACCCTTGAGATGTTGAGACATGTTCATAGTGGACATGTATTCAGCATGATCACAGGTTCTGTGATCAGTTCTCTCACACTTTTTATAAAATAGAATTTTATAACAATTCTCAGAGAGATGATTGATTAAGCCATAAAGATCACAAACCTTTTTGAATTTTGTTTTGTATTTGTTTTGAAGTGCATTTTAGGGAACCTGTTGAGGTTGGTTATTTCTGGAGTAAGATGACTGATTCTTGCTAATTTGTAATTTTAGGTTGTTAAGTTCTTTCACTACAATAGCCAAAGGAGGGTCATTTTCAATTTTCACATTCTTTAATTTACCAGCAGGAGCTGAGTTAACTTTTGAAGCTGAAGCACTTTTGTTACCCTTAGTAAGAGCTGAGGATGGTTCATTTATAATGACACCTTTTAAGGCTTCAGCTTTGAATGTGGAATTTAACTTCAAAATTAATTTGATAGTCTTTGGTCCAGAGACTAATTCAGCACCAGCTAGCTTCTCCAATGAAGGAAGACTGGTGCTACAAACTCAAGATTCATCTGATGAATCATAATCAGATGCTGAAGAGTCAGTGATAGCAACTAGAGGATCAGTTGTGTTTCTTTGTGAATCTACTGGGAGTATCCTACCAGTATCATGATTTGGCAAAATAAAACCTTCAGCTTCAGATAATCAGGGTCTTTCAACACCAGGTATGGACACTTTTATGTCAACAGCTGAAGATTTTACAAAGACTAGGTCTTTTTTACTAGAATTGGAGGGATCTTCAGTGAGTTGATCAACTCCCAAAATTCTTTTCTTTTAAGTGGGAATTTGTTTACTGATACACTGATTTACTTTATTAGAACTGTTAAGCCATGTTTCAGTGATTGCTGTTAGCTCTTTCCGTTCTTTTACTAAGTTTTGATTCTCTTTGAGAATCTCAGTGTTTACACGTTGCATGGTAAGAAAATCAAGTTTTGCTTATTTTAATACTAAAAGCTGTTCTTTGCATGTATTCAGTTTTTGAACAAGATCTTTATGTTTTGACATAAGATTATTTCTTTGTTCTTCAACATAATTGAGATCAATACACAAATAGTCTAGATAGTTCTTTCTATCATCATTACCTTCCATTTCAAGAAGAGCGTATACCTTTCTCATGGAGATCTTTACCCATTCACCATTTCTGGCGCCTTCTTTGCTGACAGCCTCATTATCTTCAGCAAGTGCCATGAGTACCTTTACTTCAACCATCTCATTGTCATATGATGACACTTCTTCTTCATCCTATTCATATGCTTTAGCGATAAGACCTTTATTCTTAACCAATGAGGCTTTGGAAGCTGAAGCACTTGAACTGAGGAGAGCCAGTTTAGCCTTAACTTTGTTGTATTTGGCTTCAAAGTATTTGGTAGGCCTTAGTTCTGGTTTATGTTGAGAGGAATTGAGAAGTTTTGGTTGAAAAGGTGACTGATATAAAGGAACTGAAGTTTTTGAAAAATAGTCTCTTGCAAAGTGACCCTTCCTACCACATTTGTGGCATCTTGTTTGGTCAGTTACTTTTGCACTGTTGAACCTTTGAGTACCCTTTTTGATGAACCTTTTAGACTTGGCTAAAAGAGCTCTTGCTTGATATTATTCATCAAGGTCATCCATGTACTCTTGACTACTTCTTGTATCCTCTTCATCATCAGGACTATCTTAAAAGTCCCGGATAATTGAGGTAGAGAAGAAAGCAGTTGACAAAGGAGTTGCAGAGACAAGAGATTTTTTCTTTTCAGTCTCATAATTACAGTTTATTAGGTTTTCTTTATATTTGAGTTTACCAAATAGAGAAGCAAGCTCAGATTCTTTCACATGATTTGTGTTTCTAAGACTTTGACAGAAACTTACACACTTTTTTGGTAACCCATTTATAAAACTAGTATTTATTTCAAGCTTTGAAAGTTTGATGCCATCATTTATTAACTCATTTATCAAAGCTTTGTATCTGGCGAAAGTTTGTTTTAGTGTTTCACCTTATTTGAATTTGAAGGTGTTGTAACACAACTTTAGGGTCTATGACCCTACTTTATTTCACATCAGAGGGGCCCTTATGATACAGTATCAGGTCATTCCAGGTTGATTTAGCTGTTAAACAGTTTATGACAGAATTCATTTAGTCACCTGAAAGGATAGACATGATGAAACTTTTGAGTCACTGATCTAAGTTAGCAGCCTTTCTTTCATCAGGGGTCCATTGTCCTTTAGGCTTCCTTTGACCAGCTGTCATAGGGATAAAAGGACCATTTTCATGTATGTTTTTAAATTAAGGTTCATTACCAGTTATGTGGCACATGAATATCTTTTTCTAATTGGTGAAATTTTCCACCTCTAGTAAAGGAGCAGCATTTGACAGGCCACCCCTATATTCAAGATTCTGTGGTACTTCTGTTGCCATTTTTAATGGATCTTGATTTTAAAAACTCTTTTGAGCAGTTGTGTAAAAACTTTGAAAAGGTTTTATAAATCAAACCGCTCTGATACCACTTGTTGGTCTCCTTGAATGTGATATAAGGTTTATCAAGTTAAACTAATCACATTCTATGGCAACAAAGTGAGTTTTAAACATACATCTATGAACAATATAAAGAACAAGTTTAAAACATATAGAAGTAACTTTTCAATGTATAGGTTCTTATTAGCATCAAATAAAGAATCTATGACACACCTTTCTTGCGGAATAGCAAGGTGGTTGAATGATAATTTGTGTGTTATCTCCTTCGAACTTAATCTCTAACCAAAGTTATGCGAGTAAGAAAACAAACTACTTAACTAGAACTGAAGCTTCAGCTTTAGCAGTTCTATTCAGTTTGTTTGAGTGATAAATGAACTCTTCAACGTGTTTCACATTAACTAGAAGAGATAAAATTTACTCTCGATATCACTTTCCTTTTATAAGCAAAAGGAATTAGGGTTTACAAGTTAACCAAGTACGTGTGTCATGCATTAGATGGGTGGTTGAGATACCATTTTAATGCAACCATGCTTTAAGGTACTAGGTACTGTCATTTTGGGAAAGTTGTTGTACTTCTATACCAACTTTAGAAGTATCTATTCCCAAAGAGATTGCTTTATTCCTTTTGACTTAAAGCAATCTTTGTCCCTCCTTGTAAACCTTCTAGCAGTGAACCATTTCATTTCATTATTCTGTTAAAGAGATAGACATCGTTCAGCTTGGAATTGTCAACCAAGCTAAACTAAAGCTCTTGCTAAGGTCTTGTCTTCAGTTTCTATACCGCCACATAACTGAAGTGAAGATGATCTTGATCTTTCAAGTACCCGAAGAACTAGAGCTGAACTTTATTCAGCGACTCAAACTGAACTTTCTTCAGCTTGATTAATGCTTAGGGGATTTTATGTTTAAATCTACTGAAAGACTAAAGGGCTCAAGAACTGACCCTAACAAGATCAACTAGGAAGTGGTGCATGATCAAGTAAGCACGTTTGTTTACCTATACGAGTCCACCACCAATTTACATTTTCTACATAATTAGGCTTAGTTTAGTTTAGATAAAAATCCCCTTTCAACCCTGAGATTTAATTTGCTTTCATAAAATATAAAAATACAAAAATACTATTCTCTCAATCCTTAGATCTTAGTAACATACAATTCAAACCTACCTCACTGTTCCCCTAGAGAACGATTAACCCCCTGAGTCTTACCTATACTACACTACAATGGTTAGGTAATCTGCCTTGGAGGGCTGTAAAACTTTTGTGGTGCAACCCGCTGCATTAAGTTTTTATCGCTGTTATCGAGGAATAGTCTAGGTTTCAGATTCTATCTAGCTTAGGTCTACTCACTAGATTCCTATCAAGTGAGATTTTAATATTCTTGTCAAATTAGCTTTCTTTTAGTCTATCTTTTCTTTGTGTCTTTGTTTTGTAATTCTCATTGACTATTCCTTTCTTCATTATGGAGAACGCGAATCCACTATCACCACCCAAATAACCACATTCATTCATTAATACGAAGGTGCGAGAGTTCAACACACTTCTTGAATCCTTAAATTTAGTTGCTTCACCCCCTGGTAGTAGACATTCTTTCTTAGAAGGAGATTTAGGATTAGTGGAACTATTCAAAGATTGTGAGAGTAGGAATGTGAAAGGAATAAATTGAGGAAAATGAGAGAGGAGAAGAATTAGGTGTTGATTACATTGATAAATTCCCCATAAAAGAAGAACTAGCCTATCATAAGTATTTATTACACGATCCTCGCCTATTCTTTTATAGAAGACTCCCAATCATAGGAAGAGGTGATCCTTCAAACATAAGTATACCATGCAATATAGGACTCGTACATGTGTGGAAAGCTTACATTGACCTAAACTCCCCCGTAAACATCATGACTAGTATGCACTATAATTGGATCATGAAAAAGCAATTAGTACCTAGAAGAGATCCTGAGAACCCTAGAAAGATGAGTAACTTTACAGGAAGAGTTAAAGGAATGCACATCATTGTAGGAAACTTTACATACCTTGCAAATTTCTTAATTGTAGAAGATATCAGATCGGCTATAAATAAGTGTTTATCACAAGTAGTGTTAGGTAAGACATTTGTTGAGGTTTCCAACATGACTTATGATCCATCAGTAGGTATTGTAAGATACACAGTTGGAATAGATGAAGTTGTGTTGATAAAAATAATGCCTAAAAACGTTATTAATATTTTTCGACCTCTCTACGTTTTGATAATCACAAAATATAAAAACGATTAATGAAAAATTATTCGTAAACAAGTAAATAGTAGTAAATTTTTATTTTGAAAATTTAATCACTTAAAGGTATGAATAAATAAGTGTTTAATGCATTTTATGATCGAAGGAATTTTTATTCAACCTCATATTTTTTATAAAAATGTCACAAACATTTTTATAACTTTTACAAAACATTTTTAGATTTAAAAGAAATGTTTTATTCAAAATAAATATTTTGAATTCAAAATTTTTACCTAAAAACGGCTAGAAATGTTCCAGAAAAGAGTGAAGTACAAGGGGGTTTATGGTTAAAATGTTATTTTTATTGTTGAACTGTCTAAGCAGTTCTTAATGTAGCATGTGTTCAAAGAAGAATTGTTTTTAGGCTTTATTACTATTGGGGTTCGAAGTAAATTTCTGCTGCTTGGGCGTATTTGTTAATACTGCTTGGAGATACTTTGTGCCGCCTTCTATATCTTATGCTGCTATTGATATCCGAGAAAAGGGTTTCGACTGTTAGCTTTGTTCGAGAAAAGTGATCTCCTCAACACATGGGTGAACACACACAGGAAGAGTTTGGTGTTTTGATTTATTACACCTCAGGTTCAAAGAGTTGTATTGATTTTGGTTTAAATTATTTAAAGGCTAATATTTTCGGATTTATTGCAAAAATTTAGTTACGGAGTTTTTAATTTGGTATCTCTTATTTGGAATGAAGTGGAGTTTTACGAAGGTGTTTACTTATTTTATCTTGGAAATCGGGGTTTGGGGGTGGTTGCATGATTTCAATGATAACTTGCTTGAACATTTACGGTTTATGATTGGGACTTGGTTTATCTAGTTTCCAGCGGTCAAGGGGTGGTTGGTTGAGGACCTGGTAAACTATCACTTAAAGGAGTTACGTTGTAGTGCTCAGTGTCACATGAAGATGTCGATGTGGATAAATTCAAGAGGTGATGTGTTTTTAGAGATTTGATGAGCACAAATTCTCTACACCGTTCTTCAATCTACAATAGTGCAAGCTTAAGTAACAAATTTGGGAGATTTTACTTCAGTATCAAGTTCGGTATATCAAGTGTACTTCATCAGTAATCATTACAGAAAGCCTATAGAATTTAAAGATTCAAGAAATGGTTAACATATGGGTTTCAAGGGAAGCTTAATGTTAAAATGTTTAATCATTTATTTGCTACATCGAGGTGAATGTTTTTACTACTGCTAGTTATTATTACTACTGCTAGTTTATGTTTCTACTGCTCAAGTTCATTTTTCTTATGGTGCGTAATGGTGAGCAATTTGAGTTGTTGGAAGGCTAAATTAGAAGTGTAATATTGGTTCGTAGTTGTGAAGATCAAAGTTGCATACTTTAGTCTCCTATTTGATGATAACAAAAAGGGGAAGAAGATTTGATGATTTGCAACTTATAGATCCTTAGTAGTTTAAGGGGAAGTTTCATTCGTATATTAACTTCAGGGGAAGTTTATGCTTATTTGGTTTTGTCATTATCAACTAGGGGAAGATTGTTGGAAATTATATTTGAGTTGATAAGACAAAACAAGAATGAAACAAGAATGACTTAAAAGACAAAGGAGGAATTCTTCAAAAGATGTAAGATTTCAGAAGATCTCCTTAAAGAAGGAAACAAGAACAACATTGATGACTTGCTTAAAAGGATAAAGACAAGTTATTAATGCTATTAATTGTTGATAGGAAAGAATTAATGTTGATTAATGCTATTTAATTGTTTTCTAATTGTATTATGTTCCTTTGTACAGTATTAATCTTTCTTCTAGCAGTATTAACTAACACTTGGCAGTACTAAGTTTGTACTGGCAGTACTAACTCCATTAGTACTGTTAGTTATACCTTGGCAGTATTAACTCTTGATGAAGATTTATTCCCAACAATCCTCCCCTAAACTTGTGATTTATCTTCAAATCCCAAGTTTCTTCTGGATTAAATCTTCTTGTCTTCTGATGATGATTCTTTCAAACACTCTTCTACTTCTGCACTTGAGATCTGATGAACTTTAGTAGTTCATATGCTTGTGTACTTTCATGATCAACCTCCAATCTCTTATTCAACATCTTTGTTATCATCTCTTGACTTAGAGGGTATTTCTTCTCTGTCAGCATATGTATGGCTATACCATTTTGCATCAGTAAAATGTGAATACCACAAAAATCATATAAACTCCAACTTATCACATTATATTCATGCTGATTCTTCCATATTTCATCTTCTTCATCAGGCTCAAATAAAGTATGCAGATCTCCCCAAAGCATCAAATCATATCCTTCTGGTCTTGAAGCACTATACCTTTCATTGACTAACTTGTGTAAGTCCATAACATCTTGTCTATCAAAGTCTTCAAGCATCTCACTCAAAATCTTATAGTTCTTGGAACTGCCATCTCCTCTGAAGACTTGATAATACATGAAATTTTCTGTCAGAACACAAGTCTTCCAATCCACAATTGGATACTTTGTAGATAGAGATTCAACATCTTCTACAACATCTTCTCTTGGAACTATGTCTAAATATCCTTTGAGATCTTCCTTCTCAGCATCTTCCTCCATCTTTTGTCTCTTAACATTACTTCTTGTATTTTTTCTAGGAAGAGATTTCTTTCTTTTTGCTCCATATTCATTAGACACTTCTTTCATTTCCTTTTGTGTATCAACATCTTTTTCTTCAATCTTTTCAAGAGACTTCATTCTTTTACTTCCATGCTCTAAATCCACAGGCTCAATATGTTGGTTAAAATCCCAAACCTTTTCAAAAATTGGCCTAATCTCATTATAAGACATTCCCTTGAAATCACTAATCTTGTAGTTTCCCTGACTTTTCAAGTATTTAACCATATTCCTCCTTGCTTGGGCAACTGTCTTTGGTTTCATCTTTAGAGCATGATACCTTATGACTGAAGGATCTTTCCAATATATCTCCTTAGTTGACTTCCTTGATCTTGATCATTCCAATATTCTTTATCTTCTTTTTCCTCAGCAGTACTAATCACTGGAACTTCACTAGCAGTACCTTTTGTTGCTCCAGCAGTACTAACTTCAGAATTCCCTTTCTCACTGCTTCCTTGATCTTGAATGACTTCAGTGGGAGTCACTTCTTGAATAATAGGTTCAGTTTCAGTGCTTGCTTTCTCTTGAACCTCTGCATCAGATAATTTCATCCCCTGTTTGGAAGAATCATCTTCAACATCTTCATTATCTTCAGAAAGGATAACCCAAGCTCCCTTCCTTGCTGTCCCAGCCTTGACTTTAGCCTCTAATTTCTTTACCCTTAGAATGAGCTTAGTGACAACAGCACTGTAAGTTTGCTTGGTCTTCTTCAAATCATCCTCCAAGACTCCAATTCTCTCAGATAGTTTGGTAACCAAATTCGTCAATTCAATTAGTTTCAAACTACCCTCATCACTTCCATGTGAGTGAACAGCATGGAGAGGTGAGTCATGAGGTGTAGGAATATGTTGTTCTGCTCCAGGTGATGGTTGGGTTGGTTGTGTTGGAGATGGGAATGATACAGCAGCAGTGGTATGATCAGGTGAGTGTTCTATTGAAGGTTCATGTGAGTGAGAAGGTGAAGGTTCAGGTGAGTGGGAAGGTGAGGATGTGATTCTTGAAGGTGAAGTGGAAGGTGTAGAAACATTTAGCATAGTAGGAAATAAATCAACTTCTTGGCCTGAATATCCCTTTGTAGGCCTCTTCATATTGTTAAAAACTTTGATGCTAAGAGAGGGTACGGGATATGTTCTTGAGTGTTGTTGAAGTTTTTTCTGCATATCTAAGCATATTTGAATGAACCTATGGTACATTAAAAACTTATGGGGGCTTCAAATATTGGACACCATATGCTCAAAAATCAACCTAGAAAAGTTAAATGTCCTATTGGTAGCTAAACAGATAACAGCAGTTGCAATGTTACTACTAAACTGCTCCCAAGCAGTCTTCTTTGGGCTAAGACAATGAAGAATAGTGTGGATAAGAAACCTCCATTGAGGTGAAAAAGCACCCTTTTGAAAAGTTAACTTATCTGAATCTGTGTGATATCCCATGAGTGCCAACTGCTCAAAAATCTCCGAGTTGGGTATAGAAGTAATACCATCATGATCATCCAACTTGAGATGCCTTCGTAAAGATGCTTCAGTGATAGTCTTATATTGTATATAATTGATGGTGATGATTTAGGTGTGTAGGAGGTTTGGATTATGTGTGATGTTTGGTAATGATTGGGGTATGTTTGAGGTAGGAGAATGGTTATGATTTGGTAGGATGATTAAGAGAATTTGTTGGGGTGTTTGTTCTCATATTTTATGAGAGACATGGGGTGGATGTGATTGGTGAGGAAGTGTGTTATTTGTTGGTAGGTGTGGTATAAAGTGATAGGAGAGTTGGAGAGTTTTTATATAATGGTGTGAGGGGAACCACCACATATATTTGGGGGAAATGTTGTTGTTTGGGGGTGTTGATGGGGGAGTGGAAGGTGGTTGGTTGTGAGTTTTGGTAGGTGTTTGTGTGTGTTTTTATGTGGTGTTGGGGGGGGTAAGGTAGTTTGTTTGGGTTGGTTGAGTGGTGTTTTCGATGGGAGTTCTGGTGTGTTGTGATATTTAGTGGAAATTGGGGGATTAAAGTGTGTTATGGAGGGTAGGGTGGGTGGGCTTTTGTGAGGACTTATAAGAGTGGTTGTTAGATGCTATTTGAGGTAGGTGGATTTATGAGTTAGGGAAGGAATGATGTAGTTTTGGGTAGTATGTAGTTTTGTTAATTGATGGGGTGGTTAGTGAGAATAAATTATGTTGTATTTAGAATTTGTGGTGTTGACAGTTCTCTTTGTTATGATATATTGAGAGATGGAGTGGGGGGGGTTAGATATGGGGTGAGAGATTTGAGGGTTATATAGGTAGATAGAGATTGGGGGTATATGAGAGAGGAGGGGGGGATGAGATAATTATATAGTGGGTAGGTGACTTACATTATCTCAACTAAGTAATAGTTTTTGGGAAAAACTACTTACCAGACTTATAGATTTGAGTTGATTGTACTTGTGAGGGAGTGTGGAATTTACTGGATTAAGGGGATATTATGGTGCATGGATGTTAAATAAGAAGTGTGTGGTTAATTATAATGAAACGGTGGTGAGTGGCATTTAATTGAAATCGTTTACTGGACAGCCAAGCGTCATTGTAAAACATGGGTGCATTGATAACCTCGTAGGTTTAAAGGAAACCAAGCAACTATCTAGCAGTTTTGAGAAGTCTTTGACCATAGCTGTGTGCTCTGGACTAGTCAATTTCTTGATGTCTTTAAGAACATGGGTGAACTGATACAATTTGTTGTTGTATTAAACCAAACTTGGAGAACAGATACTTCCTCACATTAATCATGAACTATTGATATCCATTTCACACTTTCAATGCTTATCCGATAGAGGTTAGTTCAAAACCAAGAAAAGACATAATCTTACCATTTTTCTTGTGACAGTATTAAATTGGCACTAAACAGATGAACAATGAGACCATAAAAATACTAGCAGTACTAACTAAAAGTACAGTTTTTAACAAACAGTTTTAAATATAACTGAGCAGAACTAATTATAACTTATAAAGTAGTAATTTACAAAAACGTAACAGTACTCTCATTTAACAAACTTACAAAACAAAACAAAGATTGGGCATTAAGGATTGAGCAGTCCAATACTTGAGACCAGTGACCTGAAAACTACCACATCAAAACTTTTGTAAAAAAGTTCTGCTACATTATGTTGAGTGTCATTTTATAGCCAGTTAAATCAACGTTTTTAGCATCGCAATCTCTTATAAAAGATGCCTTAATCTATATATGTTTGTTTTAGAATGTTGAGCATGATTTTCTAATATGCAGATAGTACTATTATTGTCAATATAATTACATATTCATGAATTTGTACCCATAATCCACATTGGTTTTTGTATGCAGAGAACCTTCCCACAACAACTTGTAGAATCAGCCACATATTCACATCATTGGTAAAGTTGGCAACTACAGTTTTGTTCTTGCATTTCCAAGAAATCAACCTATTTCCAAAAACTGACAACCTCCCAGTGGTTGACTTCCTATCAAGTTAGCTCTAGCATAGTCACTGTCATGTAAGCAACTATTTCCAATGGATAATGATTAGATAATTAGAAAAAGACTGGTCCGACCCCCCGTGTATTTTACTGTTTATTATAGCTCATATTTTTAAATAGTTTAATACTACATTTTTCATTTTTTACGTCGGGTAACGAAATACCCGTATATAGTAAGTACTATAAAGCCTCTTCAAACTTTGGAAAGCAAGGCTGTTAGTCCCCCCCACCCCAATTTTTTTTTTTTATTGTCTTTTCTTTCAAATAGAAACACTTTTCTCTCTCTAAAATACTCTCTCAAGTGTTTTCACTCTCTAAAAATAGCAAATCCAAGAATCGACCCCGTGTTATGATATAGGATATACCACAATTGGTATCAGAGCTTATGGGATGATTAGATCGTGTGTATGTGCGATTTCTTGCTTGTTTTAGATCGAAAAGTGTACCTTTGAAGGCTCATAGCTCGTTTTTTGAAGTTCTCCGAATTTTGATGTTTGTATTGATAAAGTTGGGTGTTTCATTGCTATTAGCCTATGGTACTGTGTTTGCAAAAAGAAATCCAAGCAAAATTTATTCAAAAGGGTGATTATATACGTATTTTGTATGATAAAACGTCGTTGTTCTTCGGGAGAGTTCCAGAATTTCATCAACTAAGGTGTTTTGCTTAAATATAATATTTTTATTAAGTAGGTTACCAACTCTCTGACACACGGCGGGTTGCTTAGGTGGCGAGTTGCTCAATCATTGGAGTGGCTTATTGGCGTTCCGGTAGAGGGCGCGCGGTGATGAGGAAGCGGAAAACTACGTTTGAACAGGTAAGTGAGTTGCTCAAGAGCGGAGTTACTTTTAACTAGCAGCGAGTTGCTTACCAGCGTTTGGCTTACAACGGTTTTTGAAACAGGTTTTATCAAGCGGTTTTAATATTTTAAAAGCAAGATTCTCTAAAGAAAATCTGCGTTTGAAAACCCACGGCGGTTTGACTAAAAAATAGATGCAGTTTGTATTCTTTCTCGCGGCGGTTGCTTGACAACGAGTTTGTTCGGAAGTTGCCTTAAAATTTCCAGACTGATATTAGGCGTTCTTAATAGTACACGATATTATCCCACAACTCCAACAAATTCGTTACCCCATCCACACCAGCGAGTTGCCTTATTTCTTTGTAGCGGTTTGGTAGCCTCTAACGGCGAGTTGAGCTATTGTCTTAGAAATTTGAAATACTTCAGATTTGGGACTTAATATCACTAAACCAAGAAACGAAATACGTTTCACATTCACCACTTAACCGTACCCTCACTAATCATTGTCGATCAAACATATCATATCACATAAATTACAAGATGATATAGTATGCAAAAGAACATTCAGTGTGCCGGTTTTTCTGATACAATCGCCCACCAATGCTTGAAGTAACAGACTATTGAATCCTTGCAACACGTAACATCTTACTGTCTAGGAAAGATAATGGAGGAAATACATTATGAATCAATCAAAGAAGACCATTT
Source organism: Tanacetum coccineum (assembly GCA_026074375.1). Classification (NCBI taxonomy): domain Eukaryota; kingdom Viridiplantae; phylum Streptophyta; class Magnoliopsida; order Asterales; family Asteraceae; genus Tanacetum; species Tanacetum coccineum. Next base: position 24,937 of record BQNB010008799.1, read on the forward strand.
CATATGGAACTGTCTCAATGTTTTATTACTACTGAGGAACTAACGGTGCAGTTCAACAAGGTCCAGCACGTGCTAGAGTCCCTTAACACCTTTCAGCTGAAAAAAGGAAAGTATAAAGCTGACTTCGTGCAAACCAATATCTACTTCAATGTATATCCCAAGGACATCTACTTACCATCAAATCACTATACTAAACGCCAAAGACATTTGGAAAACTTGAAGAGAGATTCTGAAAGTTCTGAGTTACACCAATGGATGACAAGGAACCTCAGTTATACAATGAATTTGAACACTTCTGTTCAAATCAAAGGAGAAAACCATTTCAAAGGAATACTACGTTATAGGTTTACGAAGCTCATTAATGACAGATAAACATCAAGAGGACTCATGCCCAGAGATCACTTAAAACCAAAGTTTGTGAACAACATTGTACCTGAGTGGAGTAGATTCATACCTGAAGCCGAAACCTTAACAGGAGGTTTGAAAGAGTCAAACTTTGATCAGTTGATGCCTACTTAACAGCAACATGAGGTCATCTAATGAGAACAAATTATAAAGGAAAGGTTCATCAACCAAATAATGATCTTTACACTAGTGTCGGAACAGCCTATAGTTTCAGCAGTATCCAACACAATCCTCCATCACCTCAACCCAACAAACATATCCTTCTAACAACTTTCAAATGGCCTCAGGAAGTTCTTCAACAGAAAACTTATTGAAAGTAATATCCAGACTCAATCACTTTAGGCCCCTCCTCACTCAATCGTACAAATTACATCTTCCTCAAACAAACAATCAACTTAGAGCATCGTCTAATGCAAGGAACAAAGCTATGGTCAAGCGCGGAAAGTTGTGTCCAAGATGTCCTGTGGAAGAGTACAAATGAACTAATCAAAAGGAAGACCAATTTTTAAGAAACAATGCAAGAGGAAAATGGTGTAGCAGGGAATGGTAGGAGGTCAGAACAGAGAGGGCATTAATTAATCCAGGTCAAGCAACCTAACAAGTGCTACAACTATAACGATTAGGCACATAGCAATAGAATGGCCAAGGCAAAGCGACTTCACATTTAGACTATTCAAGACAAAGATGCTACTAATGCAAGCCCAGGAAGTGGTGCAGTAATGTAGTTTAAAGGACCTGGAATAAGAACAGTCATTGTTTTTTCTTGCAGGAGAACAGGTTACCAACGTTGATGATGATGTGATGATTCAACCCGAATGATTTGCACTCATGTGGACCATTCCTTGAAAGCAGATGAAATGTGATGCATTCGACTCTGATGTTGACGAGGGTCCCATCACACAGACCATGTTCATGACAAATCTCACATCAGAAGATCGAATCTACGATGAAGCCGGGACATCATATGACTCAAATACCCTTCTGAGGTACAAGACATGATAGTTTGTAAATCATTTAGATGAGTTATCATGTAAGTACACCAGATGCAAACCGATGAAACCACACAACTACTTTTGACGCTGATGCTGACTATCCGAGTAATAGGAATTATTATCCGTATGATTAGTATGGTTGTAAGACAACAAAGATCATGTTGTTCAAAAATGTATCTTCTGTTGCGAGATGATGCATTAGATGTCAATTATAGATAAAAATGCATGAACAAGCGGATACAAAGTAGAGAGCAAACACACCGACATGATAATTAATGATTCAGTGACCTCTGAACTTGCAAGAATATAAAGGAACTAGTGCGGGAATAGGAAAAAACGCACAAGTTAAATTAAACTGATAAGATCGGAAAATTGATGAACAAATAGAATAATTATCTCGGACCGAATCAGAATGAAACATCTTTGAAATCAAACTATCATTCACATAACAAATACTACTTAGTTTCTAAACCGTTGGCCATTAAAGTCAAAAACAGAAGAATTAATCATGTTGAAAGAAAAAGATTTTAAAACAAAAAGAAGATAAAATTCCTTGAGAGAGTTTTTTAGACATAAAAAGGCTAAAAGATAAGGATTGAAGATAGAATTATACAAACAGGATCAGTCTTTTCAAACGGTTCAAATGTTATCAAACCAAATCGTTTATGATGAGAAGAAAAAGCGTAGCAAATAGGCTACAAAAGACCCCTTATGTCACACCATCGTGCAAATCAGGCTCAGTCTATACTCCTGTAAATGTCATTACTTGTCACTACCAATCATACACCTACTGTCCTACATGACTCAGAGGATACTGAGAGCTAGCTGAGAGTAAACAGGAATAGAAAGCTGTTGAAGAATGGCAAAGCCCCTATTATGGAAAATAAAGTAGGAAATTGCCCCCCCCCCCCGCCCCCGATTACTCGATAAGAAGAACTTTCTTGCAACCCTTGCTCCCCCATAGAAATCAGACCCCAGAACATATATTTTTGGTCCAAGATGTCTAACAACAGGAAAAGCTACTGTGGAATTAGAAGACATTTCGAATTGACCCTTCATGCTCCAAAACCAACTTTCCAGCATTGACAATGTTATCCACCCAATACTCCGGTCAAGCTTGTCCCCAGAATTCTTCCACCTACAAGTCAAGAAAGATAATCTTTATGTACCACAAAACACAAAACAACTTTTCACGGAATTTGAAACAGAACTTGCAAAACTAGAATCCAACCCAACAGCATTACAGAGGGGAAAGAGATATTTGAGCAAACGAAAAGATGTTACCTCACTGAAGTTATTCCATTTTTCAAAACTCTTAAAGAACACTTTGTTGGAGTTCAAACAGCCCTCTTTAAAGAAGTTAAAGAAATGGAAGAAATTTTTGATCAAATGAATAACGAAGTGGACAAGAATACTATAGACAAGCAATGTGCTGAAATTGAAAAGAAAAACCTTCTCATTGAAAAGCCATTGTTGGGGTGTGATAGATTGGTAATCAGAGCCAAGGTTATAGAGAACTAGGTGGTTTGGCCTAGACTATAACCTAAGATCGGTCGTCTAGTTGTGTATAGGATCTATGTATGTGGTGTTCCGCTTCTGTGTGCCTTTCTATGTTCGCGGTTTGGTGCCTTAGTTATGTCAGTCATTGAAATGGGTAGGCTCAATATTGGATATGAATGGGAAAGGAAGCGAATATAAGTACGGTGGCTAACGTAGTTATAAGCGTATCACAACTCACTCATACTTGATAATGTTGTTCACACAAATCGATGTTGACACCGTAGGGTGGAGTTACGTGTATATGTGGTTATATGTAGTAAGATATTCTATATATATGTGCGAGTCTTCCCACTTACCTAATGTTTCCCATGTTCTCCCTCGTGTGGATAATGCTGCCGAGGGTGATGACCCGAAGTGCTGGCCGACCTGTTGCCGAATCATGAGGAGGGGGAATGGGTAAACGGGTTGGTAGAGGAGATTGAGAGTCTAAAAGCTCAATTGCGAAGCAAAGAGTCTTGTTTCACTAGTGACTATGTCAAACCAAAAGTTCTTGCTCCTGGCATGTATGCCATTGACGTTAAACCCATCCCTCATCCCCTTAAGAACAATAGGAGTGCTCATTTAAACTATATCAGCCATCTTAAGGAGAGTGTAGAAACAGTTAGGGAGATTGTAGAGGAAGCTAGAGTAGTTAAACCACTGGATAATGCACTTAACTATGCTTGCCAATACACTAAGCTATCTCAGGAATTGTTAGAATATGTGATTGGCACTTGCCCAAAAAGTTTCAATGAACGAGATAACAAGGCTCCCTCTACCCCTGTTACTAGGAAAAAGCAAGTTACTTTTAGTGATAAACCAGGAACTTCATCTAGCAACACACAGAAACACGAAGTGCACCAGAAAGTTCAACAGACTAATGTCCATGTGATTCATTCTACAGGAGTAAACACTTCCACTGAAGCAAGCGGATCAAAGCCTAGAAGCAATACAAAGAAAAATAGGATCCTGCCTGCTAAGTCTGAGAATAAGAAGAAAGTAGAAGACCACCCTAGGACAAATAAGTCAGTATGGACAAAAGTGAATCGGGTTGATTCTGGCATTAGCTCTAAGCGTGTTGTAATTAATTCGAATTCTGAATCTATGTGCAAAACTTGTAACAAATGTTTAAACTCTGCAAGTCATGGAATGTGTGTTGTTAATATCTTGAATTCTGTGAATGTTACCCCCACCGTTAGAATTGTCTTGAATAAAGAGAAGCAGATCTGGAAACCAAAAGGCAAAATGTCTGATAACAGGCAGGTCTGGAAACCAAAAGGCAAACTGTCTGATAACAGTTTGCACAAGACCAAGCAGATTTGGCAACCAAAAGGCAAACTGTTTGATAACAGTTTGAAGAAGACCAAGCAGGTTTGGAAAGCAACGGGCAAACTATTTGCTAATGTTGGTTATCAATGGAGACCCACAGGAAAGAAATTCACCTCAGGAAAACTTAATTGTGGTTATCAATGGAGACCCACAGGAAAGAAATTTGCCTTAGGAGAACTGTGCCCTTTAACTAGGCTTCCTGTGACATGTACTACTATGTCAGCTAACCAACAGGACCCCAACACAAATTGGGGATCCGAAATTCCAAACCCTCCAAATTCGATTGTTTTCAAATGCAGGTGGTACAGATCATCCTTTGGTATCTGGACTCAGGCTGTTCAAAACTCGATTTAGAGGAATAAATGGCTCCTGTACGCATCAGTTCAGGACCCGAGCCTCAAATGATGTTTGGACAAAACAGTTCAAGCCTCGTTCTTCATCAAATGATGTCTGCTCAAATCAGTTCAGGCCTCGCTCCTCAATGTATTAAGATGTTTGAACACAGCAGTTCAAGCCTCGGTCTTCATTGTCAAAAGACGTTTAAACAAATCAGTTCAAACCTCGTTTCTCAAATGTCACAAAGGCGTCTGCTGGCATCTCTTCAGGCCCCGTTCCTTAAAGAGAAGAAAGGTGTACGCTTCAGTGCGCTTTATCTTCAACAGAAGAGAAATCTTCTTGTTCTTGATCATTCTCATCAACAAGTTTCAGTCGTTAAGTGGATCAACGTAGATCAGCGGGTATCCTAATTCACTAGATCAAAAATGGCAATCACATATGCAATTTTTGAAGGGGAGAATAGTGAATCTAATGTGATCAACACGGTTAAACTTGGTCTCTCAATGTGTATGAAACGATCGAATGTGAAAGAGATGTGAAAAAGAAGAGATGAACAGATCCTTCATTGCTCGGAGTGGTTACATGATCTGTGTGTCCAATATAGTCCAAAGTATTAAAGGGAAGAAATACATTTAGTCACGGTAGATTACTATTCAAGATTCACATGGTAAAATTTTTGGAGATCAAAAGATGAAACTCCAGATTTGTTAACAACTATCTTAAGGCAAATACAGGTTGGTCTCAACAAAACAGTCAGATACACCTGCACAGATAATGGAACGGAATTCGTCAACCAAGTTATGTCTGAATACTATGAAGGTGTTGGCATATTTCATCAAAAATCTATTCCGAGAACTCCTCAACAAAACGGCGTTGTCGAAAGACGAAATCGTACACTTGTGGAAGCAGCACGTACAATGATGATATTCTCAAAAGCACCGATGTTTCTATGGGCAGAAGCTGTAGCTAACTGCTCATGATGTTTTTTGTTAAGTTACACCCAAAACCGATCCCCTAATTCATACTCGTCACAACAAAACCCCTTATGAGCTTGTACATGATAAGAAGCCTGATCTTACATTTCTTCGAGTATTTGGTGCTCTGTGCTATCCTACAAATGATAGCGAAGATCTAGGAAAATTTCAAGCCAAAGCTGACATTGGGATTTTTGTTGGGTATGCTCCTAGCAGGAAGGGCTATAGAATCTACAACAAGAGAACTCGTCGATTAATGGAAATAATTCACGTCACATTCGATGAGATGCATCAGTCAATGGCTCCTGTACGCATGAGTGCAGGACCCAAGCCTATCATCATGACCCCTGGACAACTCAAATCAGGGCTCGCTCCAACCGATAAAGAGCCGAATGTTATTTCACACCAATTGTTTGATGGAATAACCTTGAACAACTCGATTCATGAACCATACCTACTGCCTACTGGAAGTTAACGCTCAAGTTGTTCCACCTGGAACATCTTTGTCTACAACGATTGCTCAAGATGCACCGTCTACAAGTGCGTCATCATCAACATCAGATATGCATCATCCAGACAGACATCAAGGTATTGCAGAAGAACCCACTCTCGAAGACTCCCCAACACTCACGATTCCTACATCCTTCATATTACCCATGTACTCTGGATAACCCTTGGTTCAAACAGTCATCTTCTGGGAATGTTAATTTAACAAAACCCAACCAAGTTACCAACCACCAAGATCATCTCAGAAAATGGACCAAAGATCACCCGTTGATAAACTCGTTGGACAATATCCTCTCAACCTGTATCTAACCAGAAAACATTTAGCATCACGATGCTTTGTGGTGCTTTTTCATACTGAACTGTCCAAAGTCGAACCCAAGAACTTCAAGATGGCCGTAATAAAAGATTGCTGGTTTCAAGCCATGCAAGATAAAATTCATGAATTTGATCGACTTGAAGTATGGGAATTAGTACCTCGCCCAATCTATGTTATGGTTATCACTCTCAAGTTGATCTACAAAGTGAACTTGATGAATATGGGTGATGTACTAAAAAACAAAGCTCGGTTAGTGCAAAGGGATATACGTCAGGAGGAAGGTAGTTGATTTTGAAAGAATCATTTTGCTCCATTTGCATGAATATAAGGCCATCAGAATATTCATGCAATGCCGAACCAAGAATATGATCAACTATCAGATGGATGTTAAAACTGCTTTCTGAATGGTGATCTTCAGAAGAAGTCTTTGTTAGTCAGCTGAAAGGATTTGAAGACCAGGATACTCCCCACTCACTTTATCGTCTGCAGAAGGCACATTATGGGCTAAAGCAGGCACCAAGGGCGTTTGTATGACACCTATCAAAGTTCCAAGATGGCCAACAATTTCTTTCAAAGTGCCGTGATCCAACGTTTATTCACAACGGCAAATCAGCAAACATATTCTACAAGTAGTTCAAATATACTAGATGACATCAAATTTTTTGCTCAACAGATCATAATCGTGTCACATATTTTCCAAAGAAATGAGCTTCCAAATTTCAGATGTCAATAAATCGAGTCAAATGTCATTTTTCATAGACTACAAGTTTCCCAAAGTCCTAAGAGCATCTTTATTACCAAGCAAATATGCTCTCGAAAACCTTAAAGAATAAGGAATGGATCTCTCTGACCCTGTCGATACACCAATGGTGGGATCGATTGAAACGGACGAGGATCTCATGTGGATTCCAGTTGACCAAACTCGATTTAGAGGAATGGTTTGGCGTCCATAACTGTACCTTACAAACAGCCAGTACACCAGACCCTTGTATTCGCTGTATGGAAGTGTGCAGATATCAGACAAAGCCTACCAAAAAGCACTTTGAATCTATCAAACGTGTCTTTTTCGGTACTTGAAAGAACCATAAAACATGGGTCTTTTGGTAACCGAAAGACAACAGCCATGTCACTAAACATGCTTAAGCAGATGCGGATTCAAAAGCGAGATGTCAAGAGTCAAGAAGAAGTACATCGGGAAGCCTTAGTTTCTGGAGATAGATAGTTTAGCTGTCATCAAAGAGTCAAAGAAAGCACGGCAATATCAACCAAGAGGGCCGAATACATTGCCAGTCTGGATGTTTTGGCTCAAATCCCCTTTGGATGCCGATCCACAAAACTTAAAAGACTAGTACGGATTTAACTTTCAATAAAATATCCTCTGGTAAAAAAAATGATAACTAAGAGTGCAATTGCTCTTTGCTGCAACAAGATCCAGCACTCACGAACAAAACACAATCGCCCCCCATAAAAAAATTAAAAATTAAACGTCACCATTTCATCGAAGCAAGGTGGAAAATAGAGTGGTTGAACGTCTACTTACGTGAAACGAAACTAATAACTTGCAGACTTTCACACAAAAGCTTACCAAGAGAACGATCGAAATTTCTCTTCCACGCCTAGGCCTTAGTGTATCCTTTGTACGTAGTAGTAAAATATTTTTAATCATTTGGTATACCAAAAGGCTTGCAAGTTACTTCAGATTACAACCCGGTTGATGTCTCAGGCATGGATTACTTTATATCCATGCATTATGGGATTATATTAAAAATGGTGATGGTAGAGCCTGTTCAACTGAAATATTTCTTCTCAATCACATCTACAGCTCTTACAAATAGAAAAATGTTTCGTTTTATGGGGGTTTGAGGGGGAGAGTGAGATTTGAAAATTAGCTTCATCACAGCAAGGTTCTAAAAGAAAAATTGGGAGGATCTACCATGGTTTGTTTAATGAGTGTTGTATTCTCATGGTTTAAATATTTTGAAGGTGAAAGATAATAAATTTAAACTCAAAGGACCAAAGATATCTATAGTTTATAATGATTAGCGGATTTAAACGCAATTTGCTTTTGTTTCCTATAGCCTATTACCCATAGGGAACCTAAATCGCACCAATTGCCTAAACTTAGAAAACCTTAGAATACTATAAAACAAAAAATAAAAAAGATAGAAACCTAAGGGACTGAAATCTGCAACATTCCATACTAAGGATATAAAAAGGGACGGCGAGTTGGTTTTGGTCAAAATTTTCAAATCCGGTCAACGAAAAACACACACACACACTCATACGCAAGTCGCCGCCAAGAACAAGTTTCAAATATTTGATTTCCAGTGTTTCTTGCAAAGGTATTTATCAAAACTTAATCTATATCATTTATTCGATGTGTGTATCAATGGAATCAGAAGTTAACTCATTAAAAAGATTAGAAAGTTAGATTTAGTGACTAGGTTTCACGAAATGTTAAATATTGTTTGGAAATTGAAAGTGTTTTGTGGGAAAGATGCAGAATAGGGATGTGATCACTATGATATATGTGTTTAATCAGTTGGCAAACATCTGTATGTCTTAAGAATGATTCTAGGGCCGTCTTAGATCAAAATGCTAATGTAGGTGTGTAATGTGTGATTTAGTTGCTGGGAATTGTTCATAAGGAATAGATTACTAAGTTTTGATGTATGGATTACTGTCTCAAACAATATTGAATGATTTGATTATGATTCTTGGTGGCGGGTTGACTTTTAGAAAGTAAAAGTCAGTTTTGCTGATGGAACAGAAAGTAGTATTGTGGTATACTGATGCATAGAAAAAGCCTAGGAATGGCCTTAGGTATTGTTCGTGCGTTAGAATTTTAATAATCAATCTCCTCATGGGAGTTGCTTAATGATTCTAGGTGTAGGTTGGTTATATTTAATTATTATTTTAATGTTTCAGGAAACCGCCGCACCAGCGGCGGTTTGGTTTGAATTTATTATTTTTTTAATATTTATTCGAACCCGCAGGTTCTGTAATAAATCTACTCAGCGAGTTGCTAATGCGGATTGATTCACAGCCGAGTTGCCTAATGCATGGTTATTCACAGCGGTGCCGTTAACTCTATATTAATTTAATACCAACAGTAAACCGCCGTTCCTCGGCGGTTATTGTCGAATATTTTTATATTAAAAAATTCAACCCCGCCTTTTCGAATTTTTTATATCAGCGGCGGTTGGTTAATCTTATTCTAATATTCACGGCGGTTTAGTGCCTTCCTCGCGGCGGTTTGCTCGATTCTCCTAACGGCGGGTTGGCATTCTGCCTGGCGGCGGTTTGGGCTAAGTTTCATAATTTTAGCCCTATTATGCCATCATCTACAAGGCCCCCTTCAAATGAACCCAGTCGCTTTCTAACTCCTATTCAGGCTTAGTTCACATGTAATTGATCCTGTTGGAGTTAGTCTGCATCCTGTGTCATTATTTATGTAGATTTTCATCAAACCAGAGTTACCTCTGTTTTAATCAATCGTGGAATGACATGACTTTAATCAAAGCTAAAGTTCTCTCTAACATCGTTTCTCTGCAATGTTTGTCTTCTTTGTTAATACTCTTTTGCAGAATACGATGGCAGAACAAAATGTTCCCGCTCAACCACCGACAAGAACAGATGAGCAGATTGTACCTCGCTCTCAGTGGTTAATAATCGGGAAAAGCAACCTTCTTTTCAATGCTCAAAAGATTCAAAAGAACCCCATCTTTCAGATATCAGTGGACATCTTGAGTAATACCAACTTCTTCCGAGCATTCACTGCCTCAGCAAGTGTTCCTGCTATCTACATGCAACAGTTCTGGAACACAATGAAATATGACGAGAAGACTGGGGTTTATAGTTGTCAAGTTGATGAACAATGGTTCGATCTAAGTGCTGATCTTCTCAGAAAGGCATTAGCAATTACTCCTGTCAACCTAGCTCACCCGTTTGAGTTACCTCCGTCTGGTAATACGGTGATTGATTTTATTAATGAGCTGGGGTATCCTGAACCTGTAGAAATTGTCTCTAATATACGGGTGAATTATGTGTTTCAACCATGGAGAGCAATTCTAACCTTAATCAACCAGTGCTTGACAGGAAAGACATCTGGCAGTGACAAACCCAGACACCCAGTTCTGCAAATGCTGTGGGGAATCGTCACTCAAACTAATGTTGATCATGCAGAGCTGTTATGGGAAGAGTTTACTCAAGGGATCCAGACATTTTTCTCACACAAGGCGAGTCACAAAGCCAGTCTGAAGGACCCAAAGAAAAAAGTAACTCCTCTCCTCATTCCTTATGGACGGTTTTCCAAGGTGATAATCTACTACTTGGCAAGCAATAACAATATCCATCGACGTCCTGATTCTGCTGTTCATCATACTGGAGATGATTTTATATTAGGAAATCTCAAGTTTGTCCCAAAAGGTGAGACTGTTGAGGTGTTTGGAATGGTAATTCCCGATCCTTTAATTATTGAAGCCATTCAACAATCTTCGTATTATCCTAAGTATCTGGAAATGGTTGCTACGAATACAAAGAAAACCCCACATGAAAGTGCAAGCGAGCAACCTGCAACAAAGCGTGCTCCACCTAAAAAGCCCACAACCACTACTCCAGTCAAACCATCCAAGCCAGCTCCTGCTCCGACAAAGAAACCTTCCAAGCATAAGCTTCCACAGAAAGTTAGAAAAGGAAAGCCTACTTTCCAACTTGTTGATGAAGGATAATAAGCTCAAAAGAATCTGTTCTCAACAAGAAGTGATGATCCTGATCTCAAACTAGTCTAAGAAGATGATTTGGACGCGCCGCACGAAAAGGGAGAAGGTGAAGTGTGCTAATGCTGGACATGGAACGAGCTAAATTAAGCTTAGCTTGGATCCAAGCCTATCTTTCTGCCTACAAGGTCGGAGCCACGTCAAATAAAGAAAAAGCTGTTGGAGGAGAGTAACGATCAGGGATCTAGTATCTGAAACAATTCCCAAACTGCCTGAAGTAGTAGGCAAAGGAAAGGCCATTGTAACCGAAGAACAAGTAGCTCATTCCCTGATCGATCTGTCAAAGAAGAAAAGAACTACGATCAATTTATCCTTGTTAGTGCGGATCAAAGCTCCTCAGTGATTGCGACAACTGGACCCTCTTCACAAATCGAAGAGGAAACAATCCGAGAAAGTGATCCATGAATCTTCATCAACATCTGATTCAGAATGAACAGAAAGTGAAATAGAAGCCGCTGCTCCTAAAGGTGACAAAGATCTAGGTGAAGTAGATTCGTCTACAGTAACATCAGGAGTAAGCATACCTGTTAGTACACAAGGCAGGCAGTGATCAGACCCTAAAAAGCACATGAACTCTTGCTGGACAGACCCTGAGCCCATGCAAAAGAAGACCAACTGTATCAGACTCTGGAAAAGTACATGTGTCCTCTGCTGGACCAAACCCTAAGCACTGAAGAGAATTTCCCTCGCTATAGCCTACCCAAAGGTTCATGAAAACCTGAAGGCTCATAACAGACGAACATGTCATCGAAGATAACCAGGAAAGTCATTCTGGTTCTATGTCTTCCATGAAAAATCTCGAAGACACTGATAACTTTGGGGATCAATTTCTTTTATACATACCACCGAAAGATGATCAAGAGAAATCCTAAAGTTAGAGTGATCTGATATCCCATACTGATCCAAGTCCTCAAACCGTCACGTCCAAACTCCTTCCATGATCGCGCCCTGTTATTGATTTCTCATCTCTAAACCTTCTTCACTGGTCACACCTCCACCAATCAACACGGAAGCTACAACAAATCACCGACAATCTCCAGAGATCACTCCATTCATCGCCCTTCAGCTAAGAGTGGCAAGATTGGAGCAAGAGATGTCTGAAGTAAAGAAGACTGATCACTCTACTGATGTTTTGGCTTCATAAATCCCTAGTTCTACGGATGTTGATAATATCAAGGAACAAAACATGATGATTTCTCATCCTTAGGATTCTTGAACGACACACGCAACACTGCAGATTTAATCGAGAAATACTCTGTGCCTCTCCTGGTCCCATAGTCTATCAAGAATCAGAATCTGAAAAGAAGTCCGAAAGATATAACAGAATAATAAAGGAACAAGGTGAGGAGAAACAAGATTCCAACTTACTCTAACCATCAGGTCAGACTGATTTTATTTTTTAAAAAAAGGTTTTTTTTTGCTCTTAAGAATTTGATCTAAACAGTGCTCTCTTCAAACCATGAATAAAATAATACACAAACAAAAATCCTCTGCAACTACCATCTATACTATATGCTCTTATGGAAGCATTAATAGCAGATGAAGATGCCATGGATAAGGAGGTTAAAGACAGGGTTAAAAACCACAAAAGAAAGCATGAAGTGAATATGATAAAGGGATATGATTAAGAGGAATGATGATATGTAAAGCCGCCTTCAGCTGGATCAAACCAGGGTAAGTCAGCAAAAAGGAGAAGACACGATTCAGGTACTTCTGGGTCAGCTCAACCTCCTATAAAATATGATGAGCAAAGTTCGAAGAAACCACGGGAGTCTGATGCATCTGCTTCCAAACAACATCCAGCTCTTACCTCAACTGGATCGCAGATCACTGACACAAGATATGCTAGTGTTGACTCTTCGATGCACAGATCTGATCCCGAATCAGAACATTCTGAATAATCTTCAGATGACATTCCAATGCAGGATGAAGGGCATGTCTCAGATCTGGAGGACACCGATAACGTTCACATTCCCAAGGTGTCGACCACTATGTGTTTTAAGCCAATTCCTGATGGCGAGAGACCAGCTACACCTGAACCAGAATGGACCATTCGCCTGAATGATTTCCCGGAACCAGAAAATAACTGGGCAAATACATGCCACAACGTATCAAGTTCCCGAGGAGAACAAGCTTCAAAGGAAGACGTATGATATTGGGTCATTCATCAAATGGTTAAGCAGACGAACAGGAAAGAAGAAGCTCTGCAAAGCTGATTTTAGAAGGTCCAGCTTTCAACCTGTTAAAGCTTTCATAAAAACATCGTCTTTCTTCAATATCAAATGGATGAATTGCCATAAGCTGTTGACGAATAGGTTGAGTTGGTTAATCCTAGGGCATCAAATTCTGGGAAATATATATGAAACCACTGCCCTTATGGAGGACCGACACAGGTCAGGTAAAAGCTATTCAACCTAATTCTTCTTCATAAGGATCTGGATTACTTCTGATAGGTGACAAAGAGCGAAAAATTTGCCTTTTATCCATATCCAAGCTCAAAGCCGCTCGGTACCTAGACTTCTGGACATGAAGAATTAGTTCTGAACTTTGTGTTTTGAAAGTTGAACGCGATATAGACAATCATTGTGGCCTCATGGCATCACTCACTAGTAGTTTAGAAGAAAGGAAATCTACTCAATAAACACAGTGAGACCCCACTGAAACGGAAGCAGTCAATCGCATATGCGAATGGTCTCAGTGTGATCAGTGTGCAAGGTGTTCCGAAAAAAATACGGCATACACTACCTGAGAGAGATAATTCTATCCCTGACAGATTACAATAGAGTATAAAACAAGATCTCGGAAAAGATTTCAAAAATCTCATCCAAATGATTTTTGAAGATCTGTTTCCTACTCAAATATTCAAGGAAAAGCTCAACCATCTGCCCAAAACAACAAGACAAGTCTTCACCACACGGTAGTCAACATGTAGATTAGAAACCCTTGGTAATCCATGAATCGTGTGGGAACTTGGGCATGCTCGGATTGAAAGTTATCAAACAAAGATCAACCTTGAATGTCCAAATTAGGATGCAGCCGACTATTACTTCAAAGAAGATTATACGATTGTCCCTAAGCCAAGAGCAGTTGTCTACAGAGACAGAAATGATCAAAGAAAGTTGATGAGGCTAAATGAGCTGCACAAGTTTAGTGATGGGACGTTGACAAGAGTCATGGAAAAGCTGGATCACATGGTTAAAGACTTTCATCTGTTCGAGTACAATAAGGGCATGGAGACTAGGAAGTGGTCAGAGGATGACAAGAGAAGAAGCAAAGACTGTCATACACTGTGATCGAGAAAAGACTACAGATCAGAGGATCTTTCGAATGTCTAGAAAGCTTTGTTTGAGGCATAATAAGAGATATTGACCTAAACAGGCTCTATCAACAGAACAACGTGACGACATCGTCGCTCCAATCAAAAAGGTCAATATTATCTTATTGTGAATAATATATCTTGTACATTAGTAAGTAGTTAATCTTTTGATGATTAAGTGTAGAAATAAGTTATATCCCTCAACGATTGAGGGGGAGCAGTTAAATTATTCTTACAACTCTGTTGAATTATGGCCACTATATTCCGTCCCAAATTTATACAATTTAAATCAATTGAAATCCAAAATGTCAAAGGTTTTAACATTTTTGATAAGGGGAGAAAATGTGATTAAAATATGTGTATAATAATAATCATGATTATTAGGACTCATATACTCCGCCCAAACGTGCTAAACAATTTCGAATACCGAAGCACATTTTGAGGGGGAGCGTTTCTGAAAAAATCAAAAAACGATCGAGGTACTAAACGCTTTGATATTTATATCATAAGTACCTTAATTGAATTTCAATTGGTTTTATGGAAAGAGATAACTGTACAAAAGACCGACCATAGCATTGTTACTTTATACGGAGTTATAAGGTTGGATAAAAGTTTAGTTACTATTCCCAATGATCCAGCCATAACCGGAGGGATCTACCCAGGGACAATCCACTAGTTAGTGTAGAAGTCCTTAGGTATGACATATAAAAGGAGTAAAAGTGAGAATAAGGGAAAAGTGCAGACTGAGATGGAGCTAGTACTGGAATAAACCCAACCGGTTCTAGTCAGAGTCCTGGTAAGCACTGTAAGGGTTGAATGAATTTAAAAGAATTTGTAAGATAACGGGTGTAAAAAGAAAAAATCCCTCATACACTTAGGCAGAAACCGGGTCAATACATATGCTTCCAGAATCACTAAGATGATTGCTGACATTGAAGACAGACATCATGGACCCCAGTGATGCAATGCACAACCTCCCTAGCCACTCAGAATCTCTCAAAAGATTCTTGTTTCATTTTTCACGGAGACTAAACACGTTATCTATTGGACTTACTCACTCCGAGTTAGGTTGAATTGAACAGGTTGGCAGTCAGACTCCAGCCTCCGATTACTAGAACCAAAACGCACTATAGAGCCAAGAGATCGTCAATTAATCTCGTTAAGATACATATCCAATTCTCTTGTCTTCCACACACTGTGGAATCAAGTCTATCCTAAGAGTCCTACGCATTATCCTTGTGATATTCCAGAACATCCGATTTGAAACGAAGTTCATCACATGAAGATGGGTAACATCCTGCTAGAGCCAACAACAACCAAGAAAAGCTCTATTGGAAGTGACTTGTGCGATTCGTACAAGAATTAAACTTGTGTCAACTGGAAAGAAAAGATGGTGGCGTTCTTGTAGAATCAAACTTGTTCCAGTATAAGAATTGACGGTTATAGACATTTACAAAACAATCAAAACTCTCAAAGTGTTACAAAATATTTTCATAAGAAACACTTAGACTGATTTTTCAAATCAATTTTCTCTTTATTGCTAACTGATTCATTACAGGATAACTTAAAGATGGAGATGGAGATGGAATTTCCCAGTTCCTGAGATATCAAGTGAATAACCGAATGCTCAGACATGACCTACATCTGTGTTATGAAGTTATAAAACCTCATAAAGTGTCAAAAAGCTTCCGTAAATCTCTGATAATCAGTATTTCTTCAACAGTGCACAAGAGGGCGATCCATTACAAGATGATGTAAGATTATGTTTGGGAGATGATCTCAAGAAAGCTCAAGATCACAATCAAAGACAAGTCAAAGATGAATCAAAAGATCACTACCCCAAATGTACAAGATATGAAATGTCTACGAGCTAAAGCTGTAAGAGCTTAAGTCTAGTGTTTTCAAGGGTGATCTCCCTTAGGGGGAGATTGTTAGATATGAGTAAAAGACTCGGTCACCCCGTATATTTATTGTTTATAATAGTTCGTAGTTTAATAGTTATTCGTATGTCTTTCGGTTTTAAGCCGGGTACTAATACCCGGTATTTTGTAAAAACTATATAAGCCTCTTCCAACTTTGGAAGAGGCAAGCTAGTCATTTACACTTTTCATATTAAACACATTTTCTCTCACTAGATATTCTCTCTCATGTGTTTCTCTCTCTAGAAACTAGCCAAGTTCAAGAATCGACCCCGTGTTATGATATAAGAAAGACCACAGTCTTGATTAAAGTTCGAATTTGTTAATATATTATGAAGCATATAATTTAACAAGCTAATAGATGATAACTGTAAAAATGTATTTTGTTCCCCCATTAAGATCAATTTATTGTTGCTTAAATACTTAGTATTTAGAGAAGTATCTCTTCTTACAAAAGTAAGTGGGAGTATCTATAAATCTTGAAAATATTCAAGAACAAAATACATAACCTTCTGAATTCACTTGTTGATGTCATACTAAGGTTTAGCATGAAAATGTTGAACCAAAGTATAATGTAACTCTCATTCATAAATCCGTAAGGATGCCTCATCAATGGGGTGATATTTTTATATCAATGCTGAGGAATATAAGTTAGAGGGTCATAATAAACCTGTTAACTAATAAGATGAATTATCACATCTTGGATCTGATAAATATCTTAGAAATATGAATGATAAGATGCAGTCCTTAAAAGACAAATCAATGTTGTGAGCTTGATTGACCTTTTACCAAACAGTTAAACTAAAAGGTGAGAATGAGTTTCTTTTGAAGAAAGGCTCATAAGGACAAGATTGTACACATATTAATGCCTGACTGATGATAAGAACTTTTAATCTTACTCAAGCAATTGACTATGATTAAATCTTTCTTTTCTATACACATTAATTATATAAAGATAACTAATTGTCATACAGGTTTTTCCTATAAATCCTGACGTATGGCGAATTAAGAATCAAACTCTTTACCTTTAGAATACTACCTTGCAAGGACGATGTGTAATCAAAAAGGGTTATGAGTCTATATTACGTAATATGACAATTAAATTTTATAACTCTTTTCTTTATGATTACCTTTTGCGAGGATTGTTGTACATCAAAAAGGTTAATGAGTCACCCTTATCTATTGTACTTGATGGTTTTTTCGTGTAATACAATTTACCAGGGAAACCCTTTACCCAAAAAAACATGTCAAGGCGAGAGCCAAGAAAAGCCAAAGGATTATCAATTCGACAATTTTGGACCCGAGATGAGGAGTCACTTTTAGCGTAATGTTACATACAAGTATCCGAGGATCCAAATGTTGGGCAGAACAAAAGAATGACACGTTTTGGTAGAAAGTTCTTGACCAATACAATGCGCAAGCCAAGAAAAACAAATTACCAGAGATTACCAAGCACATGTTGACGGGAAAGTGGACACCGACGAACTGAGACGTTAGGAGGTTTATTTCGTTTGTCAACAAAACCAAGGCTCTTAACGGGGAGAATGATGAAGATTTCATGAGCCGAGTTGAAATTTTGTATAAAACCGTTGAGGGTACATATTTTAAGCACAAAAGCGACTAGTCTTTTCTGAAAGATAAACACTAATGGAAAAATCCCGATTCGATACAAACAAGACGAAATCAAGGACGGGTAACCGAGTTTAAACCCTGGGGTTTTGGATATGATGAGTTGCCGCGCTCACCCAGCAAAGAAAGAAAGTCTTAAAGTCAACGATTTTCAAACTTATTAGCCACCTGTCATTCAAACCTGATAATGTTTCTGGAAATGATGCAACAACAATACGTTTTAGACCAGGAAAAGATGAAACATTTGGTAAGAAAAAGAATTCTAAAGTGACTAGAAAAGTGATGAGTTATACTAACCCTTTTGATGCACTTAATACGATTAAGGAAGGTGATGAGCTTGGATCAAATGGGGGGGTCCGTCAAATTCAAGTACAAAAGTTGTCCAAGATGTGGCAAGTTCAGCATCTGGTAGTCCAAGTAATACACCTTTGGTTGTAAGGATTAATGATTTGGAAAGTTAGATGATTAAAGGGAAGCTTGTGTTAGTGGATGACGAGGGTAAAACATTAAAACTTTCTAAATTAACGCTTCCTAGTTCTTCTAATGTGGTTTCTGAAAAGGTTAATGATTTGGTTAATGAGTATAATGATAGTGATGTGGAAGAGGTATATGATGAAGCTGTCACTTATATGACTTATATGAGCTTCAATGATAATAAAGCTTCTAAAAGTGGTAGTAGAGGGGGACATAAAATCTTGTATGAATAATCGAAAGAAAGTCATGGTGATGACCCGTACGATGATTATGACTTTGATGATCCTGGTTTGACTGATGCTCAATTAAAGTTTGCTAATGCTTTAGATATTAATTTTCATGATCAACTTAGATAGAATTTATAGTAAGTCTTATAAGTGTGGTGTGGTATGTCATTCTTATGATAGGTTAGGTTTGAAGCACAGTTGGTGCGCTTGTTTGTGGGATTCACCCACATTCGTTGTACTTAACTGTTTTTTGGAGTAATATAATTTACCGAGGAAACCTTTTACAAAAAATAAGAGTTGAATTAAATAACATTCAAAAAAAGAATGAGGACTTGACGATCGTAGCAATCAACACCAACAGGACGGGTTTAGTTGACACGGCTATGATCGAGGAGGAAAAAAAGAATTTGGGCTTTATATGGAGATTAAAAGGATCACGATCATACCAAATGCTTATTCATTATCATAACATCACCGAGTAGTCATGAGAGATTTAGCCTCTCATGGCTAAAGTGTTCATAACAAGAGTAGATTTAACATAGACTTCCATTATTTCTATAACTAGGTTGATAACCATCTTCGTTCTTGATTGTTAGATCTTTATTCTTCAAGGGAAGTGGTGTTTTTGGTGTTTTTATGAATGATGGATGAGAGTGTGTGTGGGATGTGATTTTTAGAATGAGAGGAATGATTTGAGAGTGAAAATTCATCCTCTATTTTAGGCTGATTTTGGGTGAAAAGTGTGGCGCACACAAAAGTTTGTGCGGTGCACATGGTGATTAAATGCACTAGCATTAAATGTTTATTGAGAAAGTGCAGCGCACAAGAGAATATGTGCAGCGTACTTAGGGTGTAAATGCAGTAGCATTAAAGTCTTCATAAATGATTCATGTCAATATGCGGCGTACTTGTTGAGTTAATGCAATGTTGACTGTCTTTAACTAGAAGGTAAGTACGGCGCACAAATGGCATGTGCGGCGTACTTTTGGCACATAGAGCTTAATTGTTAATCTTTTCTTAAATGATGTGTTCTTTAACGTGTAAGTATTTGATTTTGTTGTATCTAACCTCGGGATGTCTTCTAGTGAACCTGCAAGCAAGTTTAGGCTATTAAGTATCGAAAGTTCACGAGAAATGATAAAATATATACAAATAATGCCATAGAAAACATGTATAATTTGAGCGTTATCAAATCCCTCCACACTTAGCTTATTGCTTGCCCTCAAGCAATCGAAGCGAGAAAAAAAAATCATTTATCGTGACGTGGAGAAAATTTGGATTTTATAAGAGTTTGCATATTAGGAAACTTTTCAAGCATAGACATATAACATAGCACCTCACATAGGGATAGTGTTTGATTTTTAATTCACTCAGGCCACTAAATAGGGTTATATTTTTGTGAAGAACGCTCAATATGCACATACATAATCTAGACAGCTACCACAGGCTTGTACTTAACACATAAACCTGACCGAAGAGCGGAACTTGATACTGGAGCGGATACATTCTTCACGTGCCAAAACATAAGCCTTTATTCCTTTGAACTACACACACACATATATATATATATATACATATATATATATATATAATCAAGGCTATGGCACAAAACTTCTTCTTTCAACTTTAACTTAGAACTTATAGCAATTTAGCACTAAAGGGAGTGCTTGCAAGAACAGGGACTTGTAGAATTCGTTACATGTGATTTACGCTTCGGTCTAGTAAATGATGATTAAGCACAAGTTCTAGAGCTTCTAAATTACCGGCTCTCTTAAATATAAATATCAACCAATACCAATGTTCTAGAAAAGGCGACAAAGACCATACGTACACATCTGTAACGACGGAATAGACACATATGACTGCAATCAAACCTTAACTCGAACAAGCTAAAGGCATCAATTATCTTAGGTACCAAAGATGGATACCCGAATATTCTATAGGTTTAGAATTCTCACAATTTAGTGGACTAGGCTATGCTAGCTATAATGTCAATCCGGTAGGATTTGCCTTACTAAGAGCATTTTTTATATTTTAAAAGCGTATATTTTAATTTAATTTTTAGATTTTTGAAAGTATCAGTTGGTAAAAAAATTGACAGGGAAAATATAGAGGGATATGATTAATTTTTCCTATTTGGATCCCCTCCACACTTAAGTTGAACATTGCCCTCAATGTGATAAATGATAATAGAGATAAAATAAGGAAAATTAAGGGAAAACGATACTTCCCAAGGAATATAGATAGAGTTGCGAGAGAGCTATTCTTGAGCAGACTTTATAATTTTTCATATCTTTAAGATAAAGTACCTGCATAAAAGTAAACAAACAAAAGCACATAAAAAGAAAATATTTTTGTTGTTTTTTTAGAAAATAAATAAAGGATATTAGCAGAAGAATGGATGAGGGGCTCCTCCACACTTAAGTGAAGCACGGGTTGCCTCCCAAGAAGAGCTTAATTTTTAAGAGAGTCATTAGCTAGACTCATACTTCGGGAGTCATTCTTTAGGGAAGAAGGGAGTTACTGCTTCCTTTGTGTCATTATCTTCTTCATGATATAGTTTAAGTCGATGGCCATTGACTATGAACGTTTTTCCATCTTTTCCATAGAGTTCAACATATCTGGATAGATATTGACGTTTCACTACATAAGGTCCTAACCATCGAGATCTGAGTTTTGACTATTTAAATATATACTTCGAGTGAAATAGCAGAACTTTGTTTCCTTGTTTGAATTCTTTTCATATTTTTAATATTCTGTCATGCCAGACTTTGGTTCTTGCCTTGTATAGACGAGAGTTTTCATATGCTTGATGTCTAAGTTCATCTAACTCGTGTAACTGAAACTTTTTTTTTTCACTAGTAGCGATGAGATCTGGGTTGCAATTCTTCAGATCACAGTATGCACGGTGTTTAATTTCAAATGGTAAGTGGCAGTTTTTTCCATATATAAGTTTGTACGGTGTGGTACCGGTAGGTGTTTTGTAGGCAGTGCGAAAAGCCCACAGAGCGTCATCAAGTTTTCTTGACCAAATAGTAGGATTGTCTTTAACAGTTTTTTCAAGAATTCTTTTAAGAGCCCCTGTTCGGTTTCAACTTGACCACTGGTTTGAGGATATATGATATGGAGAAACGGTGGTTTCCTACCATACTTTTCATTGTTTTTTTTCCATTATTTTTGTTGACAAGAAGTGAGTTCCTCTATCGCTGATTAGAGCTTTGGGCATTCTGAAATGGCAGAATAGTTTCTTTAGAAATGTTATAACAACTCGGGCATCATTGGTTGGTAAAGCCTGAGCTTCGGACCCAATTTAAGATACTTATCAACAGCTACAAGAAGTGTATTCAAGACTTATATGATTTCGGGAAAGGTCCCAAAAGCAAATACCCTATATAACGAAAACTTCAGATACTGATGTTTGTTTAAGGCATCTCATCACATTTTCGATAGATTCCTAACTTTTGGCAACTTCGCGATAGGCGAACTAGAGTATGAGCTTCTTTGATGATTGTTGGCCAATAAAATCCTGAATCTAGGACCTTTTTAGCAGTTACGTTGGGTCCATAATGTCAACCGGTTGGTCCGTGGTGACATTGATCTAGAATGGTTCGAGTTTCTGGTCCAAATATACAGCGTCTGATCATACCGTCAGAACATACTTTGAAAAGGTAAGGTTCTTCCTAAAAGTAATGTTTGAGGTTAGAGAAGAATTTGTTCTTTTGTTGATACGTCATCCCTTTTGGTATAATATCACCGACCAAGTAGTTTGCAAAGTCTGCGAACCAAGGTTCATCTTTGGTATTGATTTCCATAAGAGTCTTCCAGAAAGTTTATCATCGACATCATTGTCCATTGCTCGAGCTCGTCCTTTCAATTCGGGATAAGTGGTCAGCAACAACATTTTCTGTTCCTTTTCTATCCTTAATTTCTATGTCAAATTCTTGCAAGAGTAAGATCAATTCGAATAAGGCGTGGTTTAGCATCTTGTTTCCTTGAAAGAAGTGGCCTTAGAGGCTGAATGAATCAGTAAATACAATATTTTTGAGAGAATAAGATAAGATCTAAATTTGTCGAATGCAAAAACTATAACCATAAAGCTCTTTTTCGGGTTACGGGTATTTTTTGTTGAGCTGGATAATGGGTTTTGCTGCAAAGTAGATCGGGGTGAAAAAGTTTTTTACCATCTTGTTGAACTAAGAAGGCTCCTATTACTCGGCGAAATCACTTAGCATCACACATAAGTTCAAAATGGAAGATTCGCAAGAGCACATGTGGAGTTTTCCCCCTCCTTCAATAATACAAATGCTTTTTGACATTCATCATCGAATTTCAAATGAGTACCTTTTTTTTCATGGAGTTAGTTATAGGTCCAGGCTATATTCGAGAAGTATTTAATGTAACGTAGGTAAAAACCAGCAATGTTCAAGAAAGCTTCTAACACCTTGATGTTGGTAGGGGGGAAGTTTTTGAGATACGTGATCTTTACTTGTCAACTTCAAGTCCTCTGCCTAGATACCATATGTGGTCCAAGCACAATTCCTTCTTTAACCATGAAGTGACATTTTTCCCAATTTAGGACAAGATGAGCATCTTTACAATGTTGGAGCATTTTATCGAGGTTGTTTAGGCAGTGTCAAAAGAGTTTGAAGACGGAAAAATCGTCCATGAATACTTCGATGGATTCTTCGATCATATCGTGAAAGATTACCAACATGCACCTTTGGAATGTGGCAGGAGCATTACATAGACCCGCAAGGCATTTTCGCCATAAGCGTATGTTCCAGAAAGATTAATGTGAATGTTGTTTTCTCTTGATCATTAGGATCGATAGGAATTTGAAAATATCCAGAAAAACCATCGAGGAAACAAAAATATTTATTTCCTGCGAGTCTTTCTAACATTTGATCCATAAATGGCAAAGGGAAATGATCTTTGTTGTTGCTTCATTGAGTTTATGATAATCGATGCATAGATGCCAAACCCGTAATGGTTGATCTCACGGATTCTCATCCTTGAATTTATTTATATCATATATATATACGTTTTAAGGAGTAAGTTTCATCGTGATCAAGGTCCTAACCATCGAGATCTGAGTTTCGGTTGCTTAAATTTGTTTTTTGAGTAAAAGAGTAAGACCTTGTTTCCTTGCTTGAATTCCTTTCTCATTCTTAATTCTCTGTCGTGCCAGACTTTGGTTCTTTCCTTGTATAGACGAGAGTTTTCATAAGCTTGGTGTCTAAGTTCATCTAACTCGTGTAACTGAAACATTATTTTTTAACCAGCAGCGATGAGATTTGGGTTGAAATTTTTCAATGCCCAGTATGCACGGTGTTCAATTTCAAATGGTAAGTGGCAGTTTTTTCCATATATGAGTTTGTATGGTGTGGTACCGGTAGGTGTTTTGTAGGCAGTACGAAAAACCCACAGAGCATCATCAAGTTTTCTTGACCAAATAGCAGGATTGTCTTTAACAGTTTTTTCAAGAATTCTTTTAAGAGTCATGTTCGTGTTTTCAACTTGACCACTAGTTTGAAGGTGATAAGATGTAGAGAAACGGTGATTAACTCCATATATTTTCATGGTTTTTTCTATTATTTTGTTATAGAAGTGGGTACCTCGGTCGCTGATTAGAGCTTTGGGAATTCTGAAACGGCAGAATAGTTTCTTCAGAAAGGTGATTACTACTCGGGCGTCATTGGTTGGTAATGCTTGAGCTTCGGCCTATTTAGATACATAATCTACGGCGACTAGAATGTATTCAAACTTATATGATTTCGGGAACGGTCCCATAAAGTCAATACCCCATATGCCGAAAATTTCACATACTTGAATGTTGTTCAAGGGCATCTCATTACGTTTTGATATATTTCTGATCTTTTGGCATGCGTCACATAAGCGAACTAGAGTATGAGCTTCTTTGATGATTGTTGGCCAGTAAAATCCTGAATCAAGGACCTTTTTAGCAGTTATGTTTAGTCCATAATGTCCACCGGTTGGTCTGTGGTGACATTGATCTAAAATGGTTCGGGTTTCTGGTCCAGATATACAACGTCTGATTATACCGTCAGAACATACTTTAAAAAGGTAGGGTTCCTCCCAAAAGTAGTGTTTGAGGTCAGAGAAAAATTTATTCTTTTGTTGATACGTCATCCCTTTTGGTATAATATTACGACTAGGTAGTTTGCAAAGTATGCGAACCATGGTTCGTTTTTGGTGTTGATTTCCATAAGAGTTTCTCCGGGAAAGTTATCATCGACTTCACTATCATTTTCAAGTTAGGATAAGTGATCGGCCGCGACATTTTCGATAACCTTTTTATATCTTTGATTTCTATTCAATTGTTGTAGAAGTAAGATCCATAGGATAAGGACTTGGTTTGCATCTTGCTTTTTGAAATAAGAGCCTTAGAGCTGAATATCGGATGCAATACAGTTTTTGACGAGAATAAGATAGGATCTGATTTTGTCAATGCCAAAACTACAGCCATAAGTTCTTTTTCAGTTACTGTGTTATTTGTTGAGCATATTTAAGGTTTTGCTAGCAAAGTATGATTGGGTGAAAGAGGTTTTACCATCCTTTTTGACTAAGACGGCTCCTATAACAAAAAATCACTTGCATAACACAGAAGTTCAACGAAGATTCCCATGTTTGGCTTACGATCACAGGAGCACATGAGACGTCTCTCTTTCATAATTTCAAATGCTTTTTATTTCATCATTGAATTCCAATGGAGTGTCTTTTTGAGTAGTTTGTTAGAGGTCGAGCAAAATTTTCCCATTTTCACCATAACTTGCTATAACCAATGACATGACCAAACCCAACTTGCCCATTTCCAACCTCTTAACTTTTATCAACCAAATGGTGTCTAATAGGATGCCGAAAAAGTCAGGTCTGTATTTTGAGTTTAGTATGTATATGCATTATGTGGCTACATCTAAAAAAGAATAATAGAAGATCATTTTTACATGTTATATCTCAATATGTACTCTTCTTTTTTTTTTTGAACAGCAATTTTATTAAACACTAGCAAGGAGCTAGATCAACAACAAACAATATAAGGGTTTTTAAGCCAATCGTCCCATTTGATCGATGCTTTACATCGATATTTAAACCATTAAAAAGAGCTAGAGACTAAATTATCAAAGATCAAGACCTTTTCCGGAATCTTCGTATCAAATAAAATCTTATTCCGAAAATTCCACGATAACCCCCACAAGCCGAAATAGATCCCTTCGATAATAACTTTGATGTTTGATCGAATCCGGGTAGACACGAGCCAAGAACGCCACTCCTCATATGAATTAACCTCCATATACTCCACATTCCACCATGAAGAAATCTTTCTCATAACCTGTCTAACCACATTGCATTGAAAGAACACATGACTTGTCGTTTCGACACCCATTTTACAAATGGGACAATCAATAGAATCAATATCCATGCCGCGACGAGATATGTTAAAACGAGTAGGAAGAAGCATATAGATTATCTTTCCAAGCCAGAATATTAACCTTGATAGGCACGGATTTGACCCACCTTGTCGACAAACTCTCCTCCTGGAACCGGTTGTCGTCTAACGTCTTGCGAATCGAAGCAACCGAAAATGAGCCATCATTCTCCAGCGACCATATGTACCTGTCAACACGAGGCACCAACGAGATTGTTTTCATGATCTCCGCCATAGAATCAAACTGTGTCTGTTCAATACCACTCCTCGCATTTCTTCTGAAGGTAGTAACTAAGCTTGGCGCCTTTAACTTTGAACTCACTGAAATATTTTTGTCAAGTTCCAAGGCATAAACACGAGGAAACAACCTCTTTAACACTCCACCTTCGTACCATTTATCAAGCCAAAAACGAGAATCCTCACCATTTCCCAGCTTTAATTTGATAAAATCGTGAATATTTATTCCTTGTGCTTGTATCACCGTTCACCACCAGGACGATTTTGGTAGTCCAACAGTCCGAGGCAACCGAACACCAACTTTAACCTAAACTCCCGCCACCCCCATATAAAGCCTTTATCACTTTGGTCCATAAAGAAACATTTTTGAGAATAAAACCGCCCACAACTTACATGAAACAACAAACCCTCCTATTGAGAGCAATAAACTAGAAACCCCTAAGCCACCTTTCTCTTTTGAAGTTAAAACTTTGTTCCACTTAAACCAAGTTTCTTTATTACTCTTATGCTCATGACCGTTGAAGAAACGACTACGAATAACTTCAAGTGAATTAAGATAACTCGAGGGAACTTTTAAAAATGGACATATGGAAGATTGAGGCAATAGAGCCTAAAACGACTTGAGAATGATGAAACTCCTCCGAAAGAAAGAATTTTCAACTTCCCACTAGATAGCCTAGACAGGACTTTTCAACCACTTCAAATCCAAGCCATGTTTTCTATGCATGTTCCTCCCTACTTTCTTCTTCTAAGATTTCATCAATCACATCGATACTGAAACAGGTATCATCGTTTAAATAAGAGTGTTTCATTGCGGAATCGATATTGAAGATCATTCGTTCAGTTCCAACTCCAAGATTGAGTTGTTTCTGTTTAACTCGAATAACTGCATCAGCAGTGTGAAGAAATGGTCGTCCCAAGATGAGGGGAACTTTACTATCTTCTTCCATTTCGAGAATAACGAAATCGGCAGGAAAGGTGAATTTACCAACTTCAACGAGCATATTTTCAGCTATTCCAACAGGGTATTGGAATGATCTGTCGGCTAATCTCACGCTCATTTTGGTAGGTTTAAGAGTTTCGAGAGATAGTTTCGCATATAAGGAATATGGCATAAGGTTAATGCTAGCACCAAGATCGGCTAAAGCATTACAGGAGAAGGTTTTGTTGAAATTACATGGAATAAGGAAACTTCCGGGATCTCCGAGTTTTGGTGGAACTTTATTTTGGATCATTGCTGAGCTTTCATCGCTTAAGAAAGCGGCAGAAATTTGTTCAATTTTGTGCTTGTTGCTTATTAGTTCCTTGAGAAATTTTCCATAGTTAGGCATTCCGGCTAAGACGTCGATAAGAGGTACATTGATTCGAACGGCGCGGATCATGTCAAGGAATTTTCCGTATTGGGCTTCCATTTTTTCTTTCCTTAGACATTGAGGATACGGGATTTTTGGTTTGTATGGTTTGGGTAACGGAGTTTCTTTAACTGGTTTTGGATTTTGAGTCTTTGGTTGTGGTTTAGGTTCTTCGTCTTCTTCATCGCTATCGAAGTTGATAGGGGTTTCAGAATCGTTTTGTTGATCATTTAGGTTAACTGGTGGGTTATAGGATTTACCACTTCTTGTGAATACGGCATTCACATGCTTATTGCGAGATTACGGTGTTTGATAGGCTTTGGAATTGTGCCCTTTTGGATTTGCTTGAGTGTTACTTGGAAGAGATCCAGAAGGTCAACCACATTGCTTGTCAGCAAGTCTGTCAAACTTAGTTTCAAGGTTCTGGATTGAAGCTTGATGATTTTTGGCTACTGTTTCGAGTTGAGTTTTGAGGTCCATGAACGTTTCTTTGACAAAAGCATTGGTTGATTGTTGAGATTTCATGTAATCTTTGAATTATTTCTGAAGATCATACGGTTTATCATCGGTATTAGATCGGTAGTTGTCTGGGTTATAACTACTCCGTTCGCTTGAACGCCAATTATAACGATTCGAGTCTCGGTCGCAGTAATCATTGTAAAAACGAGTCTTACGAAAGGTTTGCATGAATTTGGCTTCTTCTTGGGACATAGGTATGTTATCTTCATCAAGATCGTTTATTTTTTTAGCATTCGGTTGGATTTCTTTGTACTGAGCATCCATTTTCATGGTCATGGCATCCATTCGGGTATATAATTTTGTCAGTATCAGAATTACTGCTACCTTCATTGGCGAAAGCAACGGTTTTCTTAAGAGATGATTTGGTTTTATTATTTTTAGCCCAGTCGAGCTTGAGTAAGACTTTGTCTTCGAGAAGCTGATAAGCTTGATTTGGTGTTTTATAAAGGAAAATACCACCGGCTGCGGCATTCAGAACTTCTTGGGTTATTTCGCTGAGACCATGATAGAAGATTTTTATAATGTTGCCTTTGGAAAGATTGTGACCATAGCAGTTTCAGAGCATTTCCTTTATACGAAGCCAAGCATCGGTTAGAGATTCGTTTTCATGTTGAGAAAAAGCTCGGATTTCTCTAATGAGTCGGTCGAAAAGAGCTGGGGGAAAGAATCGGCTAATGAAAGTGGTTCAAAGTTCATCCCACGTTTCGATAGTCCCTTCGTTGAGTTCGTCCAGCCACATTTTTGCTTCTCCAGTTAGTGATAGGGGAAACATCATCAGGCGGACGGCTTCATTTTTGGTATCTCTATATTTAAACATATCGCAGATTCTGAGGAATTCATGAATTTGTTTATGATGATCGGTTTTGGTTCTACTATCAAATTGGTTTCCTTTGACAAGAGTCAAGTGGTTACCTTTAATAGAAAATTTGTTTGCGGTTTCAGGAATAGTGATTGCGGAACCAGGAGTCAAAGCGACAACATGGTCGGCAGCCCACATGGGTTCATCATCTATTGGATCGCAATTTCGAAGAATATCAAGGAAGTGACGAAAGTAATTGATGTTAAGAATTGGTAGGTAGACAATTCTTGGATTTTGGGGTGGATTGTTTCTTTAACTGTATGGAACTCTTCTGTTTCGTCGACGAAGTCTTCGATTTAGAGTATGTTCAGGTTCGGGTAAAGGTTCAACAAGTTCAAAATTAGAAGCACGTGTAAGCATCCAAGAGAGAAATTGTTTGGGGTCAGTTTGCCAGAAAACTGTATGTCGATTTTTAAAAAAGTGAGGGAATTAAAGTAATTTTCCATGGTTGACTACAGAACAACTTAAAAATCCCCGACAGCGGTGCCAAAAACTTTGATGTGTTTCAAAAGCTTTAAATTTATAATGACTGAAAATACCAATTTTATTATAAGGAAACACACGGGTAAAAGTATAACCCACGTATGTAGTATAATATTTTTAGGTAAGACCAGGTCGTCCACAGGGATTTGAGTAGTGTTTAGATAATCAGAAAGAAAATAAACTTTAACTAAAAAATAACTTTTTTGTTTTACCAATGATAATAAAGATGACTACTCGGATAGTTGAAAATAATTTATAAGTATTGGAAATGATTAGACCTCGGAGGTGGAACCTTAATTTATAAAAAGAATTTCTCATCAGAAAACGTTTTCACAAACTAACTTAATTAACTCAAGACTGATATTTAGTTAACTAGACCAAATGTGTCACTCAAATAATTCAGTTACCAGTATATCAAAGCTTATTTGTTTATCAATTTACGAAAGTGGATTTCTCGGCACACACGATAAAGATCATAGACAAATCTTTAAAACCACATAAATCATAACGGGTGTCTAGACCTATACCGATATGATTATATAATTTAAGTTGATAAGCAAGGATGGACAAGATAAGATATAATAGGATTTCAATATAAGCTTGAGATTAAAAGGATCATGATCATACCAAATGCTTATTCATTATCATATCATCACCGAGTAGTCGTGAGAGATTTAGCCTCTCATGGCTAAAGTGTTCCATTATTTCTATAACTAGGTTGATAACCGTCTTTGTTCTTGATCGTTAGATCTTTATTCTTCAAGGGAAGTGGTGTTTTTGGTGTTTTTATGGATGATGTATGAGAGTGTGTGTGTGTGGGATGTAATTTTTAGAATGAGAGGAATGATTTGAGAGTGAAAATTCGTCCTCTATTTATAGGCTAATTTTGGGTGAAAAGTACGGCACACACAAAAGTTTGTGCGACGCACATGGTGATTAAATGCACTAGCATTAAATGTTTATTGAGAAAGTGCGGCGCACAAGAGAATATATGCGGCGTACTTAGGGTGTAAATGCAGTAGCATTAAAGTCTTCATAAATGCTTCATATCAGATGGGAAGTGCGGCGCAGACAAAAGAATGTGCGGCGTACTTGTTGAGATAATGCAATGTTGACTGTCTTTGACTTGAAGGTAAGTGCGGCGCACAAATAGCAAGTGCGGCGTACTTTTGGCACATAGAGCTTGATTGTTGATCTTTTCTTAAATGATGCGTTCTTTAATGTGTAAGTGTTTGATTTTGTTGTATCTAACCTTGGGATGTCTTCTAGTGAACCTGCAAGCAATTTTAGGCTATTAAGTATCAAAACTTCATGAGAAATGATAAATTATATACAAATAACGCCATAGAAAACATGTATAATTTGGGCGTTATTAGCGTTGTTGACATTATTAATGCTCTGTTTTCTAAGGTGGCCAAAAGAGGTCAAATATATTGTCTTTATAAAAGTTATTACTTATTTTGTAGAGATGAAGTCGTCAATCATTAAAAGAGTACTCCTGTCAGGTTTTCAACAATAAGATTCAACATCGATACCATTGTAAATAATAATGGGGAAAACATGCTTGATAACTATGATAAGTTCATACAGATGATCTCGTATTTGAAGAGGCACAAAAGGCGCTTGAGCTAGCACGAGTACACAAAATATTTGAGGCTGAAATAAAAGTAACGTGCAAAGAATTTGACGGCCTGCGAGACAAGTTAGTTAAGATGCTCAGCTTCAGAAAAATTACCTCCTCAAGTTGATCGGTGGATTTTTAAATGAGTTTTCACTAATGTTACAAGGTAAGGATTCGTCATTCATACTAATACTAGACGTTTCAATAATATAAGTAACTTTCATAAGTAGTTTTAGTTTCACAATAATGATAGAATGTGGCGGTATTAGTAAATCTATGAATTTCAATATATGATGATATTAGTTGCGTGCTAATTTTGTTACATTGGACTATTTGTTATTTCGAAATTGATAAGAAAGAAAAAGAAGATGACGGACAAACCATTGTGCCTCACCAGAATATATTTGCACCATTTTAAAAATTGTTCATGATACTACCCATTTTCACCATAACTTGCTCTAACCAATGACATGACCAAACCCAACTTGCCCATTTCCAACCTCTTAACTTTTAGCAACAAAATGGTGTCTGATAGGATACTGAAAAAGTCAGAGGTCTGTATTTTGAGTTTAGCATGTATATGCATTATGTGGCTACATCTAAAAAAGAATAATAGAAGATCATTTTTACATGTTATATCTCAATATGTACTCTTCTTGATATTACGCCTGAGCATTAAAACTTTTTGGCTTTTATTTTTTGAGCTTATTTTTGGACTGGTAGTGGCTTTGTTAAATGCTATTGAGATGATTTAGAAGAAGTTTATCCGGAGACAAGTATATTAGTAGTTATTAATAGCTGAATATGATTATTATGACACTAGTAGCTTACTTTTTATTAACTCAATATAAAAGTTATGGCAATAGTAGCTTAATTTTTATTCACGATGAAGAAAATTTCTAACTCTTCTTTATTATTTTTATATGTATCAGGCTACACACTACATGTTTTGGCCTATGTCAAGCTGCGAGCGAAGATTTGCGAAGATGTCAAGATTTATAGGATTGTTATTTGATACCTTTTGTGGTATACTAGAGTATAGTACAATTTATGTAAAGCTATTTTATATGTCTATGTACAATATACGATATGAAATTTTATTTTCGGTATAATGGAATGAAATCTTTTTATGTATTAGGTTGTTTATAAGTATATGACTTATGTAGTATTTGTATTGCATAAAAAGTGTTACAAATTATTTAGGAAAATTATTCCAACAATAAGATAGATATAACACAAAGTGTTGCACATGATTATTTAAGTGTCGCTCATTTAGTGTTAATCAATGAAAAAGTGTCGCACTTTAGTTCAAAGAGTGTTGCAATTATGTGTAGCAATGTTGCATTTGATTCTAAAAGTGTTATATTTTTCTAAAAAGTGTTATGTTTGAGAGGAATAAGTGATGTGTTTGTGTTCAAAAGTGTTACATTGCAAAGTATTGCACTCGCTAAACATGAGCAACACTTTGAATATGGGTTACTTATTCTAGTATAAAGTGTTGCTAATTATACCTAAGGCAACGTTACATAAAGCATCTCTTGGTAAAGTGTCACATTAGGAATAATGCAACAGTTTAAAGACATAATACAACACTTTATTGGTGTTCCCTTAACTTCATTTTGTAGTAGTGCAACATTAAGCAAATGCCTATGCTTCCTCTCAACAATCCCATTTTGTTGAGGGGTATAACTACAAGAAGTCTGATGTATAATTCCATGACCTTCACAAAAGGTGGTAAACCTATGATTAACAAATTTAGTACCATTATCACTCTTAAAGGTCTTAATTTTTATATTAAACTGAGTTTTAATGAGATTATAGTAAACCAATATAGAATCAAACACTTCAGTTTTGTTTTTAGGAGAAAAATCCAAACAGCCCTGGAAAAGTCATCTGCAATAGTGAGAAAATATCTAAAACCATCTCTACTAGTGACTTTATATGGCCCCCACAAATCAAGATGAACAAGTTTACCAATTTTTATAGATATATGATCACTAAGAGGAAATGGCTCCCTTGTTTGTTTAGCTCTTTGGCACACATCACATATAACATCAGACTTGTTATTCTCAAATAACAAATTAGGTTTTAAAACATTCAGAACTTGGTCAGCATGATGACCAAGTCTGCAATGCCAAGTATATTTAGACAAAAAACAAACATTATAATGCAAGAACTCTCAACTTCTCTACATTGATTTCTATCGAAGTAGTATAAACCACCAAACTGTCTATTAGCCCCAAGAACTATCCCTGCTCTCAAATCCTGATTTAAGAAATAACATTTAAGCTAATCAAAATCAATTATCAACTTACTATCTCTAGCAACCTTATGCACATACATTAAGCTAATAAGTATTCAGGCACCACCAACACATCAAATAATGTCAAGTAATCAGTTAAAGGTACATTTCTAATTTTGGTTATAAAAGCTTTAGTGCCATTAGAATGAGAGAATTAATTTTCAAATGGGAAATGTTAATGACATTAACAAGAAATGTATCAGTGAAAGTAATGTGTTAATTAGCCTCAGATTATGATAACACCCTTAGATTCAAGTTTAGGAATAATCATACTATTAGAACAGAATAATTTGTTGAAGTTTTCATTAAAAACTTGCTTGTATTCAAAATTGTACCTGCCATATTGGCCTGTACACCTTTCCCATTAACAGAGGTTTCTTTGATAAGAGATATGAGAGTTGATAATTGTTCATCAGAAAAACTAGTAGAAGAACTAGACCCAACAACATTGTTAAAAACATTTTTCGCTTTAAAATTTTGTCCAGCCTTCTTATTACCAAACTCATCAGGATAACCATTGATTTTAAAACATCTATCAATGATATGACCATTGAATGCACAGTGTTCACAGACCAAATTAGAACCCCTAGCAGTTCTTCTATTCCCATTATCATTAGGTCTGACAGTATTAAAAGGTCTTGGGAAATTATTAGAGGTTTGAGAGCTCTGAAAATTTCTTTTGTTAGGCACATTATCAGTTAATGCACATGTCTGAGTTCTTTGAGAAGTCTCAGAGATTCTACCAGAAGCAACCCTATGGGATTCCTCACTAGATATAATAACATATGCACTCCTGACATCAGTTTTCTCTAGACAAAATAGAACTCCTGATTTGCATATAAGAATCATCAAGACCCATTAAGAATCATCAACATCATGACAAGTACATTTAGCCAACTCAATCAAAGCATCAAATTATTTCCATAGAGCATTCAACTTATGATAATAATCAGTAATAGAAGACCTATTTTGACTCAAAGTATGAATTTTATGATGCAAACTAAAGGTCACAAACCCATCTACTTTATCATATGTTTCTTTATGTTCTTCCCATATATGTTTAGCCCTTTTTGAAAAAATTTGACCAAGAAAGTGTTCCTCTGATATATAATTTAAAATCTAACCCAAAACCACAACATTTATCCTATCCCACTATCTCCCAAGAACCTCATCAGTATTAGATCTTTTACAAGATATATCTATAAAACCATTTTTATTCTTTCCCTCTAAAGCCAAAAGCATAACACAAGACCATACATGGTAATTTTTAGTTCCTTTTAGTTTTACAGACACAACAATTAGAGTAGTAGAGTATTATATACAGTCTACTTATCAAAGTAACTGGATCATCAATAAACTCATTAACAAATCCGTCATTTGACTCTCTATGAACAGACATGATTACAATATAAAGAAAATACAAAAAAAGAAAATAACACAAAGCATCTAAAGAACAAAAATAAGCTTAAAGAGTTTACAGGCTTCCTTGCTACTTAAGTGGTAGGTCAAGGGCAAACAATCTTATTCTTAAACGAACAATGATAAAACTAACCAAACAACCCCTCAATCAACCAACAACTTCTTAATAGTACATCTACCTATCCTCCAACATGTACCTATCCTCCAACAATTAAATAACCAGTAGAAGACTTCCTTACTACCATTTGATTCACTTAGTCAAAGGACAATAAGAACCGAGAATCTTTATTCCTAAATACAACAAACCCTAATTTCAAAATTAGTGTTTTCTTATACTAAAAATCAACCAAGAACACCAACAGATTAACTGACAATAGCCAATTGAACAAAACAAGCGTTTAGAGATCAAAAGCCCTAAATTTCCAAAACCCTAATTTTCTTAAAAATTAGGCGTTTCTCAAAAAACTTCCAATTAAACCAAAATCTATTAATTAACAATCGTTAATTGACAAAAGAACTTTTTTAAGATCAAAATCCCCTAAAAAAATTTGAAGCCCTACTTTTAAAATCCAGAGCAAGAAGAAAAACCTGGCTCTGATACCATGAACAGATTTATAAAACAATCAATAACAAGATCTTGAATCTTAATTTAGGAACACATTCTCTCAAATCACAAGAATGCAATATGTTGATCTTAATCAACAATCTCAAAATCAAACAAAAGTTGCCCCAGCTAATCTGTTGTAACTCTATTATCTAAATGATAATAGTTCTATTACAATATGAATCAAGAACACAATCACATGTTGAATAAAGAGATCAACCAGGATTGAATTAAGAGAAAAGAGAGAGATATATATTAAAAAGAGGTATAGATATGATTTAGGGTTATGACTTTCTATGTCATAAGCTTTTGCTTATATAGCTCTAGCTGAGAATCACCACTTGGCAGCTTTAGCCCTTCAACTCTCAGCTGCTTGCAACTTTAAGCCAAAAATATCTAAAACAGCTAAACTTGCAAAATACAAAATGTCATAATCAGTCCCTGTAGTTTAAATTTGAGAATAAGATTATTATTCTCAACAGTTTATAGCAAAGCCAATCCTACCATTCAATCTTTACTAATCCAATCGAACTTAGAATTTGATTAAGGAGTTTAATCGGATCGTATACCTTTGTTACGTAGAATTAAAATTTTCCCAAGCTCCATTATTGGAAAAGATCCTTTCACAGTTTTGTTTTTAGGTAAACTACATAAAATTGTTTCTTAAAGACGAAAAGTATTTAGTGATGCAAACCAGCCATTTACTGACTCTAATATAAAATAATAGGTTAAGTCTACGGATAGGTAACATACTTACCAAAATTCTCATGTTAGGTAAATAACTTAAAAAAAATACCATTATTACACAAACTTTCAAATTTAGTTCAATATAAGCAATAACGGCCTAAATTAGGAAGGTTACAGGCTAAAATCGGATAACCTTCCACGTCACCAATTTTATTTTATTTTTTTAACTGGTTAATAATTATATACTACCCCAATCCCCTTTTTATAACACGTCCCAATCAAACACACTAATAAAGAACCCTAATCGTCATCATCTAATTCATACCCACATAAGCAATCCCTAATCATTATCATCATCTTCTCTAATCAAGAACCAGTTCATACCCACATAAACCTACAATGAGTAAAGGTATGTCATTTGTTGTTCTTATAAACCCTAATTCGTACCACCAATTTTTTTTGGTGTTTAACTTATTTGTATTTGGTGCTCTTTAAGGGGTGTAGACTTAGGGGTGCTTGGTTTAGCTTATTTGCAGGGTTTAGCTTATTTGCAGACTTAGTGGTTCTTGGTGTAGCTTATTTAAGGGGTGCAGACTTAGGGATTCTTAGGGGTTCTTGGTGTAGCTTATTTGCAGGGTTTAGCTTAATTGTATTTGGTGCTGTTTAAGGGTTCTTGGTTTAGCTTATTTGCAGACTTAGGGACATATGGGAGTATAACATTAAGGGTGTTGTTTAAGGGTGCTGTCAACATGTTTTTTCTATCCCAAACCTCCCAAATAGTATAGCATTAAGTAGTAGCATTGTCTTCTTAGTTTGGTAATTATTTTTAATTTGTTTTTGTAGAAATAATTGTGCTTAGTTCAAACAGCTCAGATTTTAGCAAAGGTGTGTCTAACAAGGGGACATCAATAACAAGTGTTCCTAAGGAGGAGCCATCAATACCAAGGGTTCCTAAGGAGGGGCCATCAATACCAAGGGTGCCTAAAGAAGGGCCATCACAAGAATTGCTAGACTGGTATGGATATGACACTGTTGAGGAATATCTAGAGGATACATTTTTTAATAGCACAGACAAGGATACCACAGACAAGGATAGCATTGATGAGAATAAGGATACCATTGATGAATCTGACTCTCCAAAGTCAAAAGGTAAATATGTACCAGTTTCACAGAAACACAGTCCAAAAGTCATCTTTAAAATCCATATTCCAATCATAGGATGTGTGCTTGGACTAGCAAATGTTCATACATGGGATTCAATTGTGAAAAAAAATTGGAGTGAGGAAACTTAAAAGTTGTGCAGACAAGGCAAAGGGCAAAATAAAGGTTTCATATAAAAGTTGATCATCACTTTGTTGTTGTTAGAGCTGGAAGTTTTTTGGGTAGTCTGACATGGTAGGTTGACATGTATTAGATGTTAGCTTTGTTTGTGTTTTGTTTAGGAATCAAACCTTATGATAATGTAGGACATGAAATAAGTACGTTAACTAATGAAATTACTAATTTTAGATGTATTTGTGTTTTGTTTTCAATATGTTTAGATGTGTTTTGAGTTAGGAGAAATGATATAGAGGTAGGTAATATTTCCTATTGTGAGAAATGATAAAACTTTGTTCTTTTTGTTGATGTGGCACTGAAACAGGTAATATTGCCTATTTCAACAAGTCATAACAAGTTTCATGTGTAATAATGGTATTTTTTAAAGTTGGTTACCTAACATGGGAATTTTTGGTAAGTACGTTACCTAAGCGTAGACTTAACCCTAAAAATAATAGAAAATTTCTATATCTCTCAAACTAATTCTAAAGTTTTTCTCACACTTTTGTTGGGATATGTACATATATCAAATAATATATGTCCTAAAATTACGTGAGCCTATGGGGGCACACGCGTTTACACAGAGGATACGTTTATTAATGTAATTAATATTTTTATTAATTATATTAATATGTTTCACGAAATAATTAAACGGTCTTTAATTATAACGTTAGACGTTATACCTAATAATAGATATTAACGAGTGAAGGCCTTGTTAGTACGAAAACTGAAACCCGTGGGGTGTTAGTTGTGACCGGTCGAACTAAAAGAGTACAAGGGATGAGAGTGTCGATTTATGAGACTTGAGGAGGTGTTCTAGTCTAACTTGGAGAACAAGTTTAAAGGCTATATATACACTCCTAAAACTTCATAAAAATATGACGATATAAGATATACCCTAAAAGTCATATGACGATATAAGAGACATAACATATGCAATCTCTTTGAAAAGTTATATGCATGACAGTATACCTTATGCATGATGTATATTTACTACGCATGCATGAATCCATGATATACTAAATTGAATGCATTAATTCCCTTTTCTCTATATCGATTGGATGCAAAGCAAAACCAAAAGCGTTTTGCTGTTCGATTGACTCTACTCAAGAAATAAGAACAAAGTGTTAAGTTGTTTTATTCATGAAGCAAGTACTAGCATCCTAGCGTATCTCCGTGACGTGTAGTGTGAGCACAGCATAGAGGTTATCTACATTGGTAACTTATTTAGTTTTCGCGTAGTATTAACACATGTGTATATTCAAGACCGTGTTTGTTAGATTTCTAAAAGGTACACACCTCTTGAACTCTTTGTTGATTACTTATTCTATACATATTTATATGTTTTTCGCTGCGTACTCGTGATTTGTATTGATCAATAGTTGTAAAAACCCAACAGTGGTGTCCCGAGCCATCGTATAGCATAGTAATTACAAAGAAGTAAAATTGGACAAATTATGGTTCTTGATTAATTTATTAAATTCCTTTTGGCGTTTTTAGTTATAAAGATTGGATCTTGATAATAAAATTAATTAGACGAAACCCTAGGTTGTTTGCAATTTTATGGTATCAAATTCGATTGTTATGTTAATTGAGTTAATTGATCGTTTTTGATAGATTATTAATTGTTAATGGGTATTTGTGATAAGCACATGCAACTTTATCATGGATAGATATATGATATTCGTGTTCTTGATTAAGTGTTAATTGATTATTCATGTAAAATCGATGATTATAAAATTATAGACAATGAAAGTTGAGTTTTTTAGTTTTCAGACTGTTTGACACACTATTACTAAAAAATTCGTAAAATATTCATCGTAAGTCGAAAAAATTTTAAATTTTTTGTAGTAGATCCACGACTCAGTAAGCTACAACTTTGTAGTTTACTGCAAAAGCTGAGGAAGAACCTAGCTATGTCCTGTCGGGGACTAAAGTCGACTAAAATTTTCTGTCAACTTATATGTGCTATGTGGTATATATTTATATATGGCTTACGCAATCGATTATATCGATGTATGTGGCCGGATTCATTGAAACAAGGAGCCTTATATGAATACATACATAGTTTAATTATTAGATAATTAGAATCATCAATAATATTTGCATGAACTAATTGTTAAGTAAGTAAATAAATGTTATGTGTATTAGTTATTGTTTATATTGTTTTGTTTTAAGCATTGACTTGTGAGAAAACAAAAGAGTTTTTTGAAAAATAAAATATAAACATGACTAATAATTATGAAATAAAATTTATTATAGACTATTAATTGTGAAGTCTTATGTGTCACTTGGGTGTGGTTATCTACAATGTTAGGGAACATTCTACGACGAGACTTGCAATTTAACAAGTTTATAGTGTGTTTTAAATCAAAGATTGAATTTTATCAATGATGAAATTTGCAAAAGTACTATTTATTTGCAAGGCATATCATCAAGGGTTTGAGGTTGATATACTCTATAAATCCCTGATATCTTAAAATTATTTAGGAAGCGCGAATGTTCTAGGGTAAGAATCCGCGATAAAATAAGAATCCTTAGATTTAAAAACACGTTGAATCGTCAAATTTTTATAGGTAACACTATTTATACATGAGATGTATAGAAAATAAGTGATACTTTAATAAGTAACTTAATTGAGTAAAGTTTTTATTAAAATTTATGATACGAAGATGTATGCATGCTTCTTCGTACATATTTATCACGACAAATATAAAATATCCTTTTTTAAATAAGTTTTTGCCATCCAATTTGTAAGAACACTTGAATTTGCCTTTTACATTGCGCGAGACGTAGTTAGATTGCAAAACCAAGGCGATTATACACTCTTCATGAGACGTTGGTGTCACATAATCACAGTTCTTGATTGGACGACTTAATCGAGGTAAGCGGGTGAGACCTTATGCTCGAGGCATAGATGGGATAAAACATGCTTAGTAGTATATTAATGTAATAAAGTAAGTCACATAATGTTCTAGAAATTGCGCCGGTGGCAATTATTGATTGTCAATTACCTTTTAAATACACCATTGCTAGCAGATCAACTGATGTGATGCTGGTATGTCAAGTTGGATCCTAGACCTTAGAAAATCAATTGTTTGTATGTTTAAACATGGGTAGTTAATTTTTTCAAGGAGTATTATCGAATATACTAATTCTTGAACTTTACTATGTTTGTAAATGGCACTACCTGTCTAAAACATAAACCATTCGGCTTTTATGTCGATGTTAAAATCTTTCTGGTTCAAATTAAAATGATTGGTTTCGTTCACCTAAGATAGTCTTGAGAGTTGAAAAGAAACTGTTTGTCATTGAACATCCTATTTCCCTTTCTCTACCTACCGATTCCAAGTACTTGCGCAGTGGAATGCAGTTTATGATGCTCATAATGAGGTTGCTTGTCATACGCTCAAAAGTATCACTCCTAAACTTCAAAGACAGTTTGAAAATTCCTCACATTATGAAATGCTTCATGAGCTTAAATCCATGTTTGAGAAACAAGCTAGAGTGGAGCGGTTTGACATGATCTAAACTTTCCATGCTTGCAAATAAGAGGAGAGAAAACTAGTTAGCCTATATGTCATTAAAATAAAGAATTGTGTGGCGTAACTGGAATGTCTTGGTTATGTGCTCCCACAAAATCTTAATGTTGGTTTAATCTTTAATGGCCTCACTAATGACTTTGCTGGTTTTGTAAAAAATTACAATAAGCATAACATGGGGAATACGATTGGTGAACCACATGCTCGGAAATATGAGAAGGGTTTACCTAAAAAGGCTTCCACACCACAAGTAATGGCGATTCAAGGTGGTAGAATCTAGAAAGCCAATAAGAAATCGCTTAATGCTAAAGGCAAATGTAAAGGAAAAGGAAAGGGAAAGGATAAAAGTTATATCCTTAAGCCAAAAAAAACCCTAAACCTTCTGCTAAACAGCACCTGGCAAAGGATGACACCTACCACCACTGTAAAGAGGTAGGGCATTGTAAGAGGAATTGTCTTGCTTACCTTGCTGAGTTAATTAAGAAGAAGTAGAAGCAAGTTGGCACTGCCAGTTCTTCAGCTATCTTCGTAATAGAATTATTTTCTTTTCCTACTAAATCCTAGGTGTATGACATTAGTTGTGGTACTCATATTTTGTAACACAAAACATGGTCTTAGAGGAGTAAGAAAGCTGAAACAAGTAGAAGCTATTGGAAGTTTTGACTTAGTTTTACCTAAAAGCCTAGTGATTTGTTTAGACAATTGTCATTATGCACCTTCTATTACTAGGGGTGTTGTTTCAGTTTCACGTTTGGTTGACAATGGTTTTATCTAATGTTTTGCGGATTATGCAGTTTCAGTTTCTAAGAATAATGTTCTTTATTTAATGCTACTCCGAGTGATGGTATTAATGAAATTAATATGCTTAATGTTTTGCCAAATGTTAATTCTAATGCTAGTTACTTCATTACCTTTACGGATGATTATAGTCGTTATGGTTATGTTTATTTACTTAAACATAAACATGAAGTCTTTGAAACATTCAAGTTATTTAAGTATGAAGTAGAAAATCAACATGGGAAGACTCTAAAGGCACTTCGATCAGATCAAGGAGACGAATATATTAGTCAAGAGTTTAAAGATTATCTGAAAGCTTGTGGAATTGTCCAGCAGCTTACTCCTCCATACATACCACAACTCAGTGGCGTGTCTGA
Source organism: Tanacetum coccineum (assembly GCA_026074375.1). Classification (NCBI taxonomy): domain Eukaryota; kingdom Viridiplantae; phylum Streptophyta; class Magnoliopsida; order Asterales; family Asteraceae; genus Tanacetum; species Tanacetum coccineum. Next base: position 67,221 of record BQNB010008799.1, read on the forward strand.
AAGGAGGAATCGTACTTTGTTAGACATGGTTCGATTAATGATGAATCTGACAACTCTGCCGTTATCCTTTTGGGATTATGCTCTAGAGTCTGCTGCACGCATTCTCAATATGGTTCCAACCAAGAAGTTTGATAAGATGCCATATGAATTATGGTATAGAAAAGCTCCTAACTTGTCTTACTTAAAGGTCTGGGGATGTGAGGCGCTTATGAAGCGAGATACGCCTGACAAACTCCAACAAACATCTGTTAAGTGTATCTTTATAGGATACCAAAGGAAATGATAGGTTACTATTTCAACTTCCCACCTGGAAACAAAATAGTTGTTGCGAGGTATGTTGAGTTCTTGGAAAAAAATCTTATATCTCAAGAAGTTAGTGGGAGAGTCGTAGAACTTGAAGAAATTCAAGATGAAGACGCATCACCTTCTGAAAACACTAGCAAAATTCCTATAAAGGCTGAAGGTTTTGAACCACCTTAAGCAAAAGTGATTCTCATTCGTAGGTCCGTAAAGACACATCGAGCTCCTGAACGCTTATGTCTAATTATAGAAGTAGAGGAGCATAGTTTGGGGGATCTTAATGAACCTACTAACTATAAAGCTGCACTATTAGATCCGGAATCTGATAAGTGGCTTGATGCTATAAATGCGGAAATGCAATCCATGAAAGATAATCAAGTTTGGCGCTTGGTTGATCTTCCTCCTAATTGTAAGACTGTTGGGAGCAAATGGATTTTTAAGAAAAAGACTGACATAGATGGCAATGTACACACCTATAAAGCTCGTCTTGTAGCAAATGTTTTTACTCTAATCTACGGGGTTGATTATGAAGAAACATTCTCACCCGTTGTTGACATTAGAGTTATTAGGATTCTTATAGCCATAGCGGCGTTCTATGACTATAAGATATGGCAAATGGATGTCAAAACTGCTTCTTAAATGGTTATCTTGATGAAGATATTTTTATGGTGTAACCTGAAGGTTTTGTTGATCCTAATCATCCCAGAAAAGTATGCAAGCTTCAAAGATCCATTTATGGTCTTAAGCGAGCATCAAGAAGCTGGAATAAAATATTTGATGAGGAAATCAAAAGGTTTGGATTTGCTCAAAATCTTGATGAGCCATGTGTATATCAAAAGGATAGTGGGAGTAATGTTACATTTCTCATCTTATATGTCGATGACATAATTATCATGGAAAATCACATTCCAAGCTTACAAAGTGTAAAGACATATATTAGATTTGAGACCGATAGAGATGAAATAAAATCTCAGACATGATACGTCTTCATTTTGAATGGAAGGCGCAGTAGACTAGAAAAACTCCAAACAAAGTACTACTGCAATGTTCGCTACAAAAGCTGAATACATAGCTGCTTCAGAAGCAGAAATGGAAGCTGTTTGGATTAGAAAGTTTATTTGAAGGCTTGGTATAGTACCAACAATAAACGAACCATTTAAGATGTTTTGCGACAATTCAGCCACACTTCTTATCGCCAACGAACCGGGGGTTCAGATGGGCGCCAGACACTACCATAGAAGATACCTTCTTAAAGTTCACACAGATAACAATCTATCAGATCCTTTTACGAAGGCTTTACCAAAAGAAAAGCTTACTCAACATGCTAGGAGCATGAGACTTCGTTTAGCTAGTAGTTTCATGTAGATCTGTGTTTAGTATTTGGATAAAGGATGATAAGACAATTTTATTAATGATAAAGATACGTGGTATGAAGTTATATTTAATATAAATTGTGTCATATATTTGCATGTTTAATCCGTGAATAATTTTATTATTCTAAATGAGTCCTGTTGGTCGGATCAACATATGGGGGAATACTTGTTGAACTAAGACAAATCTAAGTGATTGGTGATATCTTGGATATTAAAGGATGTGTCCGCCAAACTCACATGATATTCATAAGATGAATATTGGACTTCTCCAACTAACAAGAACATCACTTTATGGATCGGCATCATTAAGTGAATCTTATAAGTGATTTTCTTTACTAAATCCTTAGACTTGAGATGCAAGTAGGTCTTGCATGTGTGGATTGTTCTTCTTGATTTAGTTCCGGTTATCCTGAAGAATGTAACTAATAAGGACTATTTTCGGAAGTGATTATGAAGCATGATGACTTGACTCTTGTAGTCAATAAAGAATTTGTTCCTTCAATAGTTAAAGTATGATGCCACTGGGCCCCTCGTAAGGTTAATCAGATGTATGCGTGACCGTGTCCAAAAGTTCATGTAGATGAGTCTCGATGAGTTTTGGTAATCTTGGTTAATCATATATACGAGAAACATAATCGTTAAATAATAGAATGACTTTGATCCATATCCATGTTTAACACAGTATCAAAAATAAAGGAATTGTAAATGTCTAAATCATTTAACCGTGACTTTATGAAAGCACACTCAGGTAATCCTGGGAGCATTGGTGTGTTGCTAGATGCTTACCAATGTTATTATATTATTTGAGACATGTCCAAGTGGGAACTGTTGGGATATGTACATATATCAAATAATATATGTCTGGGAAATTACGTGAGCCTATGGGGGCACACGCGTTTACACAGATGATACGTTTATTAATGTAATTATTATTTTTATTAATTATATTAATATGTCTCACGAAATAATTAAATGGTATTTAATTATAATGTTAAACGTTATACCTAATTAATAGATATTAAGGCGTGAAGGACTTGTTAATACGAAAACCGAACCCCGTGAGTTGTTGGTGGTCGAACTAAAAGAGTACAAGGGATAAGAGTGTCGATTTATGAGACTTGATGATGTGTTCTAGTCTAACTTGAAGAATAAGTTTAAGGCTATATATACACTCCTAAAACTTCATAAAAATATGACGATATAAGATATACCATAATAGTCATATGACGATATAAAAGATATAACATATGCAATCTCTTTGAAAAGTTATATGCATGACAGTATACCTTATGCATGATGTATATTTACTACGCATGCATGAATCCATGATATACTAAATTGAATGCATTAATTCCCTTTTCTCTATACCGATTGGATGCAAAGCAAAACCAAAAGGGTTTTGCTGTTCGATAGACTCTACTCAAGAAACAAGAACAAAGTGTTGAGTTGTTTTATTCGTGAAGCAAGTACTAACATCTTAGCGTATCTCCGTGACGTGTAGTGTGAGAACACCATAGAAGTTATCTACATTGGTAACTTATTTAGTTCCGCGTGGTATTAGCTTTATACACACGCGTATATTCAAGACCGTGTTCGTTAGATTGCTAAAAGGTACACACCTCTTGAGCTCTTTGTTGATTACTTATTCTATACGTATTTATATGTTTCCCGCTGCGTACTCGTGATTTGTATTGATCAATAGTTGTAAAAACCCAACTACTTTTTCTTCTAGTTTCAATATATGTTTTCTAAACAAGCAAATGAACCCGCGCGTTGCGGCGGGGCTAATTTTTTCCCGAATATTTTTTTTTACGTTTCGGGGGATTTTTTTTGGGCGATGCGTTATGCGGGGCTAATTTTTAATATGTCCTTTTTTTGTATGATTCGGGGAAAAAAAATTTGCGTTGGGACGGGCTAATATTTTCCCGAATATTTTCTTTTTTTGGGACGGTTTTGTAAATTTTTTTACGGGAATTTTTATGTATGAAAATCGTAAATAGTTAAAAGGTGAGGGTCCGTTTTGTATATTTTTTTTTTACTTTGGGCCAAATTTTAGGCTATTTTTTGGTTTTTTTGTTTGGCTAATTTTTCCCGGATATTTCCTTTTTTTGTATGATTCGGGAAAAAAAATTTTGCGTTGTACGGGTTAATTTTTTCCCGAATATTTTCTTTTTTTGGGACGGTTCGATATCTTTTTATTTGGGCCGATGAATGTAAAAAAGTTGTGAACAATAAAAACTTGACGTGTTTTTTTTGTTAATTTTTTTACGGGATTTTTTTTGAAAAATCGTAAATAGTTAAAAGTTGAGGGACCGTTTTGTATTTTTTTTTACTTTGGGCCAGATTTCAGGCTAATTTTGGGCTAGTTTTTTTTTTTACTTTGTGCCACATTTTATGCGAATTTTAGGCTAGTTTGTCGACAAATGTGTATATTAGTAGAGGTGCAAAAAAATCGGTTAAAACCGGTTTCCGGTTTTTCTAATAACCGGTTTCGGTTTTTCCGAAATCGGTTTTTTTCGGTATAAAATGATCGGATCGGTTTTTTTCGGTATAAATTTTTTCGGAATCGTTTTTTTCGGTTTATAAATGTTCGGAATCGGTTTTATAACCGGTTCTGTTTTTTTCGGAATATACAACCTACGAACAATTATTTAATAAACCTGTTATTATTCAAACCTTTACTTCAAACAATACACCCGACACATACTACACAAATACAATCAGAACTTTTTTATTGCCCTAGGAAACAATACTAAAAAATACAACCATAACTTTTATTTAAACAATACAATTATACAACTAAAAATATATAAATACTAATACATTTCGAGCTTCGGCATGGCCATCACCCGAAAAAGAAGCTATAAACGGCTATGTTACCGTTTGAATTTTAAAAAAAAAAACGGAAAAAACCAGTTTTTTTTAAAAGGTATATAACGGCTAGTGTAGACCGGTTTTTTTAACCGGTTAAAACCGGTTTTTTTTAAACGGATAAAAAAAATGAAATGAAAAAAAAACGGTTATTTTTAAAAACCGGATAAAACCGGGTTTAGAACCGGTAAAAAACCGGTCACTTATTAAACCCGAAAACCGGTCTAACCGGTTCGGTTATTTTTAACCGGTTCGGTTAAAAAAAACCGGTTTTTTTAAAAACCGGTTCCGGTTTTTTGGACCGGTTTTAAAAAAAACCGGTTATGGTTTGCATCTCTATATATTAGTAATAATTTTTTTTATATGGCTTATGTGTTGGGCCTCATGTTTAAAGTGTTGTTTTTTTTGCTATATGGGTTTTTTTTTAATATAATGGGTTGTACGTTTGTGACCATATCGATTATTTTAAAGTTATTAGGTATCGAAGATGTTTCCGCGGATATTTTTTTTATCTGAATAAATCGGAACTTTTGTAATAATTTTTTTTCACTCCTACTTTGTGCATACAAATTTAAAAAAAAACTAGAATCGGGCTGACCCAAAATGGGAGCCCGTTACTGTAGCAACTGGCCCACTGTCAAAACGACAGTGGATTTGACGCCTAATGTGTATATTAGTAATGCTCCACATTTACTGACTATGTTTTTAAGTCAGTGAAGCATCTGGTTTATTAGCCCGATTATGTTGTTTGTTACCGACATTTTAATTTTGGATGTTATACATGTGCAATTTTTTCTTGTGATGCTTTCATTCAAACTTGTTTATTAATTAGCCCAATTATTGTGGGGATATACAGCTTGAAGTAACGATTGGAGGTTCAAAATCTATAGTCATGTCTTTTTAATTTTGGTGTTACGCTGTTTGTCATCCTCATGCTGTTTGCAAGATCACAAGGTGATGAAATCCAAAAAAGATCAGCTAACTTTTAGTTATTCAATCATGATGTCATGTACAGCATCTATGTATGTATACATTAAAGAGGAAACATTAAAGCAAAAAAGCCAACTTTTGTAAAGAAGAAGCAGAACCAAAATGGTACTACCATTTTGACGTACCTCATTGTATTTGGCCAATCAAACATGTTATATGACCATAATCTTTACTTTGATTAAAGCCTTTAATTAAGGCCAAAAAAATCCTTTTAAGTAAGAATAATGTTTTTGTCGGGTCCCGACTCGAAGATAGGGTGCTAAATTTATAATTCGCTAAAATTTATAAGATAATACATTTTTGATATTTTTTAGAACCATATAAATATATTACTAATTCCTTATATATAGCATATTACATGAATGATTTATGAAGGTTTCTTGAAAAATGACTCAATTGTCTTTTGTTTTTTGTTGAAATCAATTTCCCCTTGAATTGCTTTTGAGTGAGACTTGGATTATCCTTGTTGTGCTTGCATAATGCTCTTCGAATCTCGTCTGTCATTGTTGTTTTTTTCACACCTTTAAGATGGGAAGCCATGTTGTGTGTATGATTTGTTTGTGTTAACCTATTTTGATCTTGTATTTATATAGAAAATATTTTTAATGTCCATAAAGTGATACATTGAACACAAGAAGCATAATAAGGTGGGAGATTGAAGGTTTCTTTCAAATTGGGTCGTTCATTTGATATACATGCATTGTATACAATAATTAAGTGGAAGCTTGAAAGGTGTTTGTAAACTAAGTATTCTACTATAAATTAATAAAATATTAATTAATATATAAATTAATAATTATTAATTTATCGATTAATTAATAACTCTTTTAATTAATAAATTTTGGTGGTCCCAAGTGTATTATTTTATAGAGTTTCTACTGTATATGACCATAATCTTTACTTTGATTAAAGCCTTTAATTAAGCCCAAAAAAATCCTTTTAAGATTAACAAAGCATAACATACTTATACATTTTTGTAATGATTATGCAATCAACTTTTGCTTTTTAGTTAAACAAGCGGAAATACCCGCGCGTTGCCGCGGGCGCAAGGTTTTTGCGTGTCTTTAGTGTTAGGTTTTTGTGTTTTTTACTGTGTTGTTATTTTCTTTTTTTCATTTTATTTTGTGTGGATGTATTTTGTTGGTCGCATATTTAATAGTGAAGGTTTATTTTTTCAGTGGTAATGACATTTTTTAATTCAGTAAAAAAATGTTAACATACTTATTTTTTTTATTTGAATGTATGCTTAATATTATTAATTTTATTTTTTATTTTTATTTTTAATTTAAATTTTTTTTTAAAGGCTGGGTTCATTGGGTGGGCTTTTTTTAATTGGGCTTAATTATTATGCAATAGATATAGCAATGGTTGAGGGTTTTTCGTTTGTTTTCTTTTTGTCTTCTTGTATTTTATGAAAAAAATAGATCTTGTCACTATTGCTGGGAATGTTTGTAGATTGTCCATCATTTCGAGGCGAAGATAATAATGGGAGTTGACGGAACTTTAATTACGGTATTTATGCTTCTTTCAGTTGGTTGTTGGATTTCTATATATATTAGGGGTTGACTTGGTTATCTTTTTCATAAGTTTTTTTTACAAAAGTTCTTAGATCTTTCTTTTGCTTTTTCTAATGGCAAATCAACTTCCGATTCTTCAGTCGCTGTTAATTGAGTCGGATTCTTATGAGTTGAACAATCAAGTGAAGGTTTGGCTATCTAAGGAGGTAGGAACGGGGGATGACTTCGCGCAGGAGATGGGTGATCAATGTTATTCGTTGAAAAAGGAAATGGATGAAAAGGATTTGTTGATAGCAGAGCTGGAGAAACTTGCGGTGGGTAGTGGTGCGTCGAAGTATGTGCAGATTTTGCGTCGCAGGCAGGATCGTGATGCTGTCAAGCTTCGTATGCTTAAGGACTTGTTGCGCCATGCTCGTGCCGAGACTCATCAAAGGCAGTTGGAGTTGGATGATGTTGATTACAACTGAAGTTTGCTAGTAGCTACTTGTTATGTAATATGTTGAAGTCTTTAATCTATTTCCTTTTGGTTGACTTGTTGGCCTCTTTTGGGTACTGTCGGTATTAGGTATGTGGTCATGTTGTACAGGTGTTAAGTATGATGCAAACGGTATGCCGTTTTGGTTTACGTATGTTTGTTTAACGTAGGTATGGGTATTTGTAGGTTGTCTTGTACTTTCTGTCAATGAAGTATCGTCTGGTATTGTAAGAGTTTGATAATGGGTTATTGTCTTATCTTTTGTTAAGTTGGTTGCTTTTATTTTATGCAGTTACTTTTAGTTTATCTTGTTAATGTTGGTGTAATGTGTTGATGGGCATTCATTTTTATGTTTTGTTAGTTAGTGTATGCTATGTTTGTTGGATGCTGACTATGTGGTCAGTCTTTTTGGTATCGTCGTTGACTGATAGGTAAACAGGACTTTGGCTAATGTATATGACTTTGGGAGACATAAAACAAAGTAAGGGCGTTTGTTTAACTACATATGTAGCTACCATTGTACATTGATATACATATAGTTACTTAAGTGCTAACTGCGTATAAGATATTGTTGGTTTGGTTTTTGCTGATAGTAACAGCTTTTAGCGAAGTACATTAGCTAATACTATTTTGCATGGATACATTCATTAGCAGTTGTGCTTGGTCTTTAGTTATACAAAAAGTAGCATACTATCATTTAGGCATTTCGCCTTGGTTTTTTTGCTGTCGTATCAGTCTCTTGGAATAGGCTTCGTCGTGTTTTTTTTGCTTGGTCTTCAAGTATTTCAACTGAGGTTTGTGCAGGAAGTTTGCCAGCTTCAGGTTGGTCTTTGTTTGTTGTAGTAGGGTTGTTGCTAATGGAGGCTTCATCAAGAACTTGTGTGGCAGGAGATTTTATGGTTTCAGCAGCTGGTAGTGCATGCAAGGGTTCTGCAACAAGTTGTAGCACAGCATCCAATTTGAAGTTTGGGTAGCCTGGTTTGGCTTTCTGGCCAAAATGATATTGAAAGATGTATGTGTGGCCTTCAGTCTGCTTTAACTCTGCTGGCACATGGGTTATGTCTTTGTCTTGGATGGTATTGACAATTGTGTTGCAGTCTGGCACAAATGTATGTGCTTCTGGGCTAAAGCATGTGACTGTTGTCGTAGCAGTTTCGTCGTCAATAATAGCCCTGAAGCAATACCTATTTGTTCGTGTAATGTCACTGGTAAGTTGTTTTTTCACATTAGAAATAAATATTATGTTTGTGATTTACAAAGGGATGAGGTTTTTACCCATAGTTTGGTATGGGTTGTGGCCCATGGTTATGGCACAAAGCAAGATCAGAGTTGTCTGAAACTTTTATGTTGCAAGTGTTGCATTTCCTATAGTACCATCCATTTGGGGCTGTGATTTGAATAAGGGTTGCCTGTGTTGTAAATCTTATTTGCTGTAAAAAAAGGAGTTTGCCTGTTAGTTTAGTTTTTTTTCCTCTAGGACGTGTTGGGTGGTAGGTGTATGTGCATTTTTTGGTTGCTGAAAAAAGGAAACTAAAAAGAAATAAGAAGAATGGCAAGTATTTTAGAATTGTTATACCTGATATGTTTTTTTTTTTTTTTTGTTTTTTTTTTTTTTTCCCCCTTTATTTTTTTTTTTTTTTTTCTGCGGGTTCAGAGCAGCATACTCTCCCCTCATGGCGTGTGTTGATGTGGTAGCGGTTTCTCTGATAGGATGATCTTTCTACCAGATAGCGGGTTTGTGGCGTTAGGTCGCGGTGCATTACGACTCTTGATTAATTTCTGTCAACTCAAGCGCAAATAGATCGATCTTATGGGTGTTTGCCTTTGGAATTTCCACATGCTGTTCTGGTTGGAGAAGTAATAAAATTTGCGTATCTGTTTTATGTATGGATTTATATTAAAGAATACGGTATATTGGTGAATGCTTCAGTGTATAATATGAAGATAGTTACTTACGTATCGAGGATATAGGTTGCTTCTATAATGTTCGGATTTAAATAGTAATGTGTTGCAGACGTTGAACTTAGTTGAAGACCTACAGTAAGTGTGGGTTATTTATTTATATATTTTTTTCAAAATGCATGTAGATAAAACACTTTGGTTATCTAAGAACGTACCTTCGTATTTTTTTGTTGCCCAGGCGGTAGCGATGGCGATAATTACAGGTTTTTGCATTTGATTGTATTCGTCCATATCAAAGTTTTCTGCCTTGTCGCCCCATATTAGGAATGGCAGATTCATACCACTGTGTGTAGCGTAAGGGTTTAAAACTTAGGTATACTGTTACATTCATGTATAGGTAAATGTAAAGTGCACTTACTCTAGGTTTTGTACATCTATTATACGCCTTACGCGCCTGGTTCTGGTTGCATCGCCACTCCTAAGGGGATCGCTTACGCGATAGATACATCCGATATAATCTATAGGTAAAGACAGTTAGTGTTTTCATTTATGTAAGTATTTGTGTCTGCGTACTTAGATAGGATACCTGTTAGCGGCGCTTCGCTTTGGGTAGCACGCTGGTTTACTTCATTGTATGCAACGAAGTTAAAGTAGTGTTCGGGGAAATCAGCATTGGAAATTGGGATAATGCTAGTGTATTTTCCAAAAGTTAAAGTTATGTCATTCGGAAGTGTCCGATCCCATGTTTTTGTTGGTATGCACCGGAAACGCGAAATCCTGTATGCATCATTAAGCTGCAGCAAGTCACTGAAATAGTCCGTATCTTTGACGTCCATGTTTGCTTGTATAACATTTCCCTATAATTATTTACAAATACAAAATTATACATAAGCAATGGATGTTAATACTGTATAAAGGTTTATGTTTGATAGGTTAATGGATATTACCTGTTTGTCTAGGAGAATGACACAAAAGTTTGATGCTACCTGTGTGACAACATTTTTTGCCAGCCATTTTCGGTAGACTCGCGCTTTGTAACATTTCTCATTTTTCGTGTCATTGTACGACTATATTAATGATCACTATTTTATTTTAGTCCGATACGCGTTTAC
>BQNB010008800.1:9627-88726 GCA_026074375.1 Tanacetum coccineum
TGTAAAAATTCTATTTTAGGAAAGTTAGGTTGAAAATGAAAAGTTAAAAAGTTATTTTTAAAAGTCTAGTGAATTTTGTTTAATAAAAAAGGTATAGTCAAATTTGTTAAGGTTTTTATAAAAAATTTAAGGAAATACAAGTAATTGTATAATTAATAAATAAAAGAAAAAAAAAGAAAATGACCTATCCGGCCGAATAGTAGAAAAAAATAGTTGTATTAGAAATCGAATTCTAAATAGGCTTTATCTAGGATCTCTTAGGAGGCTTATAAATAAAAAACTAATCCCTAACCCTCCCCTCATTTGTTCGGCCGATTTTTACAAGAGAATAAGAAGAGAAAATTTTAGGGTTCTTGGTTAAGGTATTTTCTAATCTTTGTTTAATTCTAGTTATTTAATTTTCAATTCTTGTAATCTAAGCTTGATGGATTAGGGTTTATAAATTAGGGTTTATAAATTTGGGCTTTGATTTTTCTAGAATTTTATAATGTTATAATGATTGTTTGATCATTAGGTTAATTGGTTACGAGATTTGACCTTGCATTAGGGTCCAGATTGCCCGAATTAATTGTTTAATTCACTACATAATTTTAAGCAGTTTTGTAACGAGCTTAACTCATTTATAAAAATTCATAGAAACAATTTACAACATACAGGAGATAACCTCAGAGAGTCTACTTTCCATAAAAGTTCACCTCGTGAGTTTTTATGGTCAGGAAGTGGGTCAAAGGGTCGTTACAAAATCAGTGTGTAAAACTGTGTCGAATTTTAGTTTTGGTTTTGATTTTTCTAAAAATACTTTGACATCTAGTTAGAGGCTAAAAATCATGTGGAAGTTATTTTATAAATTGTGTGTGACCCCTGAATTTTTTCTAATTATGAAAGGAGGTCTAAAGTGGTCAGCTAGTGACATACTTTTAGGAGGTCAGATTCTACACGAATTTTGGACACTTTGGATTAATGAATTTCGAAAGGGTATTTATAAAAGGGTAATAACTTTGGGAGATCTGTGAGAGGTTCATAGGACATATATATAGCTTGGTGAATTTTAGTTTGAATTATGGAAGTGTTAAATTGGTACGTTTAGGATGCGTAAGTGAGTATAAAATTCTACTCAAAACCAGAAAATATAAAGTGTAGCAGTGAAGTGTAAATGGCATATGTAGGAGTTGGAAAAGGTTTAAATCAAGTATAGAATTATAGTAGACGAAGGAGGACCATGAAGTTCATTTAGGTTTGGTGTTGGAATTGTTAAGGAAGGATAAGTTGTATGCCAAGTTCTCCAAGTGTGAGTTCTGGTTGCAAGAGGTGCACTTTCTTGGTCACGTTGTTAATCAGAATGGTATACATGTGGATCCCAGCAAAATAGAAGCGGTAAAGAATTGGAAGACCCCTACGACACCTTCTGAGATTCGATCATTTTTGGGATTAGCCGGTTACTACCGACGGTTTATTGCAAATTTCTCCAAAATTGCTAAACCTCTTACCTCGTTGACTCAAAAGAATCAGAAGTACGTATGGGGCATGGAGCAAGAAGAGGCTTTTCAGACCTTAAAGAATAACTTGTGTGATGCACCAATATTGATGCTACCTGATGGAGTTGAAGATTTCGTAGTTTATTGTGATGCATCGAACCAAGGATTAGGTTGTGTACTCATGCAAAGAGGCAAAGTTATTGCCTATGCATCGAGGCAGCTGAAAATCCATGAGAAGAATTACACGACGCATGATTTAGAGTTGGGAGCGGTTGTATTTGCTCTTAAGACTTGGAGGCATTATCTGTATGGTACTAAGAGTGTTATCTATACCGATCACAAAAGTCTTCAACACATTTTTGATCAGAAAGAGCTGAATATGCGTCAGAGGAGATGGATTGAGTTGTTTAGTGATTATGAGTGCGAGATTCGTTACCATCCTGGTAAGGCGAACGTTGTGGCTGATGCATTGAGTAGGAAGGAGCGGCTGAAACCTAGACGTGTAAGGGCTATGGCAATGACTGTCCAAGCTAGAATGATAAAAAAGATACAAGTAGCCCAGAGTAGGGCGCTTAAGCAAGCGAATATATTTATGGAGAATCTGCATGGTTTAGACCAGCAGATAGAAAAGAAAGAGGGTGAGAGTTTGTATTTTATAGACCGTATATGGGTTCCATTAATAGGAGACGTGAGAACGATGATCATGGACGAAGCTCACAAGTCTAAGTACTCTATGCATCCAGGAGCTGATAAGATGTACTATGATCTTCGAGATATGTATTGGTGGCCGGGAATGAAGAGAGATATTGTTACTTATGTTAGTAAGTGTTTGACATGTTCAAAGGTAAAGGCTGAGCATCAAAGGCCTTCAGGCTTAATGCAACAACCTGAGATACCTGAATGGAAGTGGGATATGGTCACTATGGATTTTATCACTATGTAGCCTAGGTCAAAAGTGGGCATGACACGATTTAGGTCATAGTCGATAGACTGACTAAGTCGGCTCATTTCCTAGCAATAAGGGAAGACTATAGTACTGAGAAATTGGCAAAGATCTACATTGATGAGATAGTCGCGAGACATGGAGTTCCTGTGTCGATTATTTCAGATAGAGATAGACGATTTACGTTACGTTGCTGGCAGACTATGCAAAAAGCTTTAGGGACGAGGTTGGATATGAGTACGGCTTATCATCCCCAAACGGATGGACAAAGTGAGCGTACGATTCAGACATTAGAGGATATGTTGAGAGCGTGTGTAATTGATTTTGGTGGTAGCTGGGATGTTTATCTACCATTGGCTGAGTTTTCTTATAATAATAGCTATCATTCGAGTATAAGATGTGCTCTGTTTGAAGCCTTGTATGGAAGGAAGTGTAGGTCGCCTATTTTATGGGCTAAGATTGGAGAAAGTAGTTTGATTGGACCTAAATTGGTTCAAGAAACGACTGATAAAGTTGTGTTGATAAAGGAGAAGCTCAAAGCAGCGAGAGATCGTCAAAAGAGCTATGCTGATAATAGACGCAAACCATTGGAATTCGAAGTAGGAGATCGAGTGATGTTGTACAAACCTTGAAGCTATTCTTTCTCTAAAATGTATCTGAATCTCTTAAGCATAAGCAACTCCATTTAAACCTTAAACTAGGATTTCCTTTTATACAAACAAGGAGTCCTTTACAAGATAAACGCTGAACTATTTGGAAGTTGTTACAATTCAAATACAAATATAATAGATATACATTCCTTATTTTTCTCTTTGCATCCTTATCTTTAAGTCAGCAGCTTCGACCATCAGCAGTATTAATCTTTCTTCTAGCAGTATTAACTAACTCTGGCAGTACTAAGTTTGTACTGGCAGTACTAACTCCATTAGTACTGTTAGTTATACCTTGTCAGTATTAACTCTTGTGAAGATTTATTCCCAACAAAAGTATCACCTTAGAAAGGTGTAACTCGTTTTGGGAAAAAGGGAAAGTTAGCACCGATATACGTAGGACCATTTGAGATTCTTGAAAGGATCGGTCCTATAGCTTCTCGATTAAGGTTGCTTGAGGAATTGAGTGGGGTACATGACATGTTTCATGTGTCAAACCTAAAGAAATGTTTGGCGGAGGCTAGTTTGCATGTGCCATTAGGTGAGATTAAGGTTGACAAAACTCTTCGTTTTGTTGAGGAACCTGTGGAGATAATGGATCATGAAGTTAAGAGTTTAAAGCGTAGTAAGATAGCGTTAGTAAAGGTTCGTTGGAATTCTAAGCGTGGTCCTGAGTTTACTTGGGAACGCGAGGATTATATGAAGTCTAAGTACCCTCAGTTGTTTGTTGATCGAGCTGATGAATCGGCTAGTTAAATCTCGAGATGAGATTTCCTAAAGGAGGGGATACTATGACAACCATGGCTTGAGCAGGTTAGTCAAACCGTTAGTGTTGACTTAGGTGCCTGTTGCAATGTATGATTTATGTGATTTTATGTGTTTATGTGGGTTTATATGTGTTTTTGAGGTATTGGTAATCAATCTATTGAGTGTGATCATCTCAATGAGATTGGATTGGTGGTAAAATTGGTTAAGTTCATTTCGTTCACTTTTGAGTGACAAGGAAATGATTATTGAGATTTGAGCGTTTCTGTGTTAATTGTGTAAGTATTTTTACGTATATGTATTTTTGTGTTAGTAGTCTAAGATAGGTTTAGATTTTTAGTGGTAAGTTAAGAAAATGTAAAATTTCTATTTTAGGAAAGTTAGGTTGAAAATGAAAAGTTAAAAGTTATTTTTAAAAGTCTAGTGGATTTCGTTTAAGCAAAAAGGTATAGTCAAATTTGTTAAGGTTTTTATAAAAATTTAAGGAAATACAAGTAATTGTATAATTAATAAATAAAAGAAAAAAAAAGAAAAAAAAGAAAAGGGCCTATCCGGCCGAATAGTAGAAAAAAAAAGAGTTGTATTAGAAATCGAATTCTAAATAGGCTTTATCTAGGATCTCTTAGGAGGCTTATAAATACAAAACTAATCCCTAACCCTCCCCTCATTTGTTCGGCCGATTTTTACAAGAGAAGAAGAAGAGAAAATTTTAGGGTTCTTGGTTAAGGTATTTTCTAATCTTTGTTTAATTCTAGTTATTTAATTTTCAATTCTTGTAATCTAAGCTTGATGGATTAGGGTTTATAAATTAGGGCTTTGATTTTTCTGGAAGTTTATAATGTTATAATGATTGTTTGATCATTAGTTTAATTGGTTACGAGATTTGACCTTGTGTTAGGGTCTAGATTGCCCGAATTAGTTGTTTAATTCACTGCAGAATTTTAGGCAGTTTTGTAACGAGCATAACTTATTCATCAAAATTCAAATAAACAATTTACAACATACTGGAGATAACCTCAGAGAGTCTACTTTCTAGAAAAGTTGTCCTCGTAAGTTTTTATGGTCGGGAAGTGGTGTGAAATCCAAGAATCTGGACTCAACTAGGGTATGAATAACATTGATTGATTAAGCACAGCGGAATATGAAATAAGAACACAGATTTTTCTAAAATTACTTAGACACTGAGTTAGAGGCTCTAAGTCACGTGGAAGTTAGTTCATATATTGTGTGTGACCTCTGAATTTTGGCTAAGGTCATAGTGGGTCTATTGTTGGGTCATTAATGCCATACTTTTAGAAGGTCTTGATTCTGACGATTTATAAACACTTTGGATTAATGAATTTCTAAGGGGTATTTGTAAAAGGGTAGTGACGTTAGGAGAGCTATGGGAGGTACATATGGACATATATATAGCTTTGCAAGAATTTTGGTTTGAATATGGGAGTGTTTAAAGTGGTGGTTATGGCGCGCAATAGAGTAAAATTCTGCTTAAAACCAGAAAGTTTAAGGAATAGCATTTAAGTATAAATGAAATATGTAAGAATGGGTAAAGGTCTTAAATGATGATAGGACTATGATAGATAGCCTAGGTATCCATCATAGTTGAGGTTACATCATATTGGGTTGAATGCCTAATTGATGGTAGCTAATAATGTGTTTAATTGTTTAGATTGTTCGTGAGATTTTGTGAAGTTTTGATTGGATCTTTTTGGAAGCTAAGCATCAGGTGAGTTTCATAGCCCCTTTTTCTTATGTTTTATTGGGGTGAAAATGATGCTATGTGTTAAACTGTTTTAGTTGCTGTGATTATTTGCTATGTGGTTATTGTTTCGTGATTAGTTCGGTTAGGAGTGGTCTTTACTACTCAACTCAAACCAACTGAAGGGTTGAAATAATACCTACTGAATTGTGTGGAAAGACTCCATGGCTTAGTGATCAATTGGAGTAGTTTGTGATGTGATTAGGTTCGGTTGGGAAGTGTCTTTATACTCAACCAAAATCCAATAAGGGTTGCAAATAATACTCAAATGAATGTGTGGTCTAGGCTAAGTATAAAACTCAACTGGTAGACTTTTAGGTGCGTAAGTGACATATGGATCGAGGGTAACGTTCCTACCTAGTTGTTGTAATGGATCGGGGGTAACGTTCCTACCTAGTTGTTGTAATGGATCGGGGGTAATGTTCCTACCTAGTATGTGGATTGCATGTTGGCATAAGTTCATAATTCGCATAATTGTCCTATATTGTTTTGATAATCACAGTAATTGGTTTACAAAAGTTTATAATGTGAGTCTTAAACCTATGACTCTCACCAACCTTTGTGTTGACGTTTTAAGCATCATTTTCAGGTGAGCATGATGGAAATAAGATTTAAAGAAGTGGCTAGTAAGAGACCATATGATGTCATGAATATTTCTATTACTTGTCTTGAATTTTTGCATTATTTGAATTTGAATAATCGTTGCATGTCTTTCTATTGGCGAGAACTTTCGTTTCATCGATAAAGACGCCTTTTGGATTTTTGGTTAAGTTTTTGGGTATTGTTATGACACTATGTGTGTTTGCTTTACTTTAGCTTTCATTTTAGTATTCTCTATAGAGACACCATGTGTTGTGATGATATCCATTCTTGTTTACGCCTCGTGTTTCCGCCTTGGCGGGGTGTGACAGTAGTTAAGCTGGCTACTATTCGTATTGTTTTGAGTCTTGCGGTTTCACGAGACTAGCCTATTCATCAGCTGAACGTGAAGAATGTTTTTTTCATGGTCACCTATTTGAGACAATATATATGCATCAACCACCTGAGTTTGTTGATTATCGTCACCCTAATTATGTTTTTTATTTGCAGTGCTCGTTACATGGGCTTCAACAGGCCCCTCACGCATGGTTTTAGCGCTTTGTTATCTTTGTTACACGGATCGGTTTCCAGCACAGCAAAACCGATACGTCCCTATATGTGTTTAATCACGGTTTTGATATTCCTTATCTAATGTTATATGTGGATGACATTATTCTCACTGCTTTTTCTACAGATCTTTTACAATGTATTATTGATCTGCTTCACAGTGAGTTTGCAATGATAGATCTTGGATCTCTCAATTATTTCTTAATATTTCTTCCCAACGATCGGCCTCAGGCATGTTTTTATCACAGTCAAAATTTGTAGAATTGTAACCCGTGTCGGACCCCTGTTGATACTGATTCCAAGCTTGTTTCGGATGGCGACCCTATTAGTGACCCTACTTTATATCGTAGCCTTGCTATTGCTCTTTAAGATATTACTTTTACGTGCCCAGACTTATCTTATGTTGTTCAATAGGTCAGTCTTTATATGCATGACCCTCGTGATCTACACTATACTACTTTGAAGCGCATTCTACGTTATGTTCGTGGTACTCTTCACATTGGTCTCCAGCTTCTTGTCTCGTCTACTGCTTAGCTTACTACCTATATTGATTGGGCTGGTTGCCCTGTTATCCGTAGGTCCACATCCGGGTATTGTGTGTTTCATGGTGATAATCTTTTATCATGGTCTGCAAAGCGACATGTTACCTTGTCTTGTTCTAGTGCTGAAGCATATTATCTAGGTGTGGCTAATGTCGTTGCAGAGACTACTTGGATAAGTAATTTGCTACCTGAACTACATACCCCTCTCTTTACTACTACTTTAATTTAGTCTATTGTGACAATGTGAGTGTTGTTTATATGTCTGCATATCCAGTTGAGTGTGTGCATCAACATATGAAACACATTGAGATTGACATTCACTTTGTTCGTAACTTTGTTGCTTTGAGACAAGTTCGTGTTCTTCATGTCGCTTCTCGATTACAGTATGCAGATAAGGCCCCCCACTCCTGGTGATCTGGAACTCTAACATCTGGTCCTAGTTGTCTAGCTCTCCTCTGCTGCTCTCGCAGTGCTAACAACTCGGCATGCATGTCACTCATCTCTCGACTTATGTCTCTCATCACGCGGAGAGTCTCTACTATATGTGTCTGATGCCTACTATCAATCTCTCAAAGCTCTGCCATCTCAGCCTGCTGCATCTGGGAGCGAGTCTCATGTACCTGGTGTTGTGTCTGAATAAGAGTACCCTGCAACTGTAGTTGCGTCTGATGTGCATGGAGCTGGGACTTTTTTCGAATTTTAAGAGATATAATTTATTCCTAGTTGCACTTATAAAAAACGAGCACTTAAATCCAACGATTTCATATTCGGACGTCGTAAACAATTTGATGTAAAACGACATCTATACTGGACAACTTTTTAGTTAAAACCCGTGACCCTAAAACCGTCAGAAGGAGACTGAAATGCCCTCTGCAAGAATTTTAAGAATCAAGAACGAGTACCAGGCACAAAAATAATTAAATTACAATTTTAATTATCACGTTTTTATTAAATAAGATATTTAATAAATTATTTAACATTTTATTCAGTGACGTTTGTTGAAGACGCAAATATTCGAGTAAAAGATCATTTTACGGACAGGTTTATCAGAAATATACAAAATAAATAATAAACGTTTTAAATAAATTTTATAGAACGTTTAAGAAAATTAGTCGAGTGAATACTCATTTTTATCAGAAAAATGATTTAGAAACAATGGCGAAAGTTTCGTGCGATGAATCATCCATTAAGTGGCCTAAACGAGTCCCGAACCAGTATTTTATAAAAGTTTCTCGACAAGTTACACTTTTAGTCCCTCGAGTATTAAACACTTACCATTTCATTTTATAAGTTTTATATATAAATAAAAGATTATAACTCTTTTTTCATTTCATAACAAAAAAAAACACACCTAGTCCCTCTCTCTCCCCCAAAGTATCCGGCCAGCCACCACCATCGCCGGATCCGGCCACCACCGTCGCGCCGTTGCCGGAGAACTTTTTCGGCGAACTTTTCCAGCCGAACCCAAAATTGATCCTCACCACCCGATCTATCCAACCCACTAGGTCTCTCTCTCTCACGCGCCGTTTTCTCCCTCTCTCTCTCTCTCTCTCCGGCAGCCGAGCCACCACCATGCCATCATCACCACCGTAGGTGCGTGTGGTTTCGGCTTAGCACCAAGAGGGTGCAGTTGGTTATTAAAACACCACCAGGGTGTTTGTTTCGGTGGTAAAAAACCACCACGACGGTGGTGGCTGTTTCGGCAAATAAAAAACAACAAATGGGTGCGTTGGGTTGTCGGGTCAGCCCACAAATTAGGGTGCGTTTGATTTTGCTAAGCACCAAGGGGTGCGTTGTGGTTTGTTCGGTTGATAACACCACCTCCAAGGGGTGTTTTTGTTCGGTACAGCCACCGCCACACAGGGTGCGAACTGGTTTTGTCTCAGCCACGCACATGGGTGTCGTCGGTTTTTGTTGTTTAACGCCCAAAAACCCAAGGGGTGCGTTCGGTGTGGTAAAGCAGCAGGGTGCTCGTGGTTGATGGTTTAACCGAAACACCACTAAGGGGTGTTCGTTTCTGTGGCAGCCGGCACCGAGGGTGCGTTTGGTCCGGGTTGAAGCCACCACGACCCACAAGGGTGCGTGGGGTGTCGGGTCAAACCACCAGCGGGTGCGTTTGTTTGTTTGTTTTCACAGATAAGGGTGCGTTGGTTAGTGGTATAGCAAGAAAAGGGTGAAGTTTGGCTTTAATAACCATATAGGGGTGTTTGTTTATGGGTTTTGGCAGCGAGTAGGGTGCGTTTGGATTTGTTATAGTCGAATAAGAGGGCGTTTGGTTGGGGCAGCCTAGGGTGCGTTTGGCTGTGACAGCGGCTAAGGGGTGTTTGGTTTGATATAAACAGTTAAGGGGCGTTTGGTTGATTAGTTAAGGGGTGTTTGGCTGTGACAGCCAACAAAGGGTGCGTTTGGTATAGTGACAGCGGCTAGGGGTGTTTGGTTTTGGTTATTAACATTGAATACGGTGCGTTTGGCATAAGGAAAACAACATAAGGGTGTGTTTGGTTTAAGAGAGAGAGACACAAAGGACGCGTTTGGTTTAGCGAAACAACGAGGGTTCGTTTAGTTTATATAGCAAATCAACAAATAAATATATATAACGTAAGGTTTAATAAACATGAAACCGGATATATATATTGGTGGTTTAAATTGGTTAAATAAATATAATGTTTATTATTTTGTTTAGTTTAGATATAATAAAATATATAAATATATTATATCTAAAAACGCGAGTGTTTGAAATATTAACACGTTAACAATTACAACATATATTGAAATAAGGAAAAACGCAGTTTTTTCGAAAATGGAAAGCGTTATATAAACGGAGAATTCATGATGGAATTTATATAATTTACTATATTTACGATTCACTGAAACTGCTATTATTCTATAAACCGATAAAGGAACTAAGTTATATTTTAAAGATATACTAAAATATAACTGTATAATAACCTGACAACGAACGAAAACTATACTTTTACAATGAGACGAACTGTTTTAGACGCGACCCGTCGAAGAAACGAAATATATTTTATAAAATATTATTTATATTTTATAATGATTATAAACTGTTACAAGCATCGGTTGTTTAATCCATAACGTTAAGACATGTGTCTACCATTATTCAAAGTCTTTTTATTAATTAAATTGGTTGTCAAACTAATTGGTTTAATTAATTATTCACACTTATTATATAATACCTGCAAGGTATTATATACTTTTCATTAATCTTTGGATTGATTGTCCTTGTTATATAATTCACGGTAGAAATTAGATAAGGGTTATTTTTCATAAGTAATATATAAAGAATATATATTACACACTTTGAGTATATTTTCAATTTATTTATTTATACTAACCCACCAAACCATACAACGTTAATCAATCTCATCAACTCGTAGCGTTGATGTGACTATTCATCGGGGAACACAAATACATTATCTTAGGCTAGTGGGACTTAGCAGTTAAGATTTGTTGCAACTACTTGATCGAGCAGCTTCGTCTTCCGTTCGTGTTGTGCATATTAGATGCCTATCTGTCAATCGTTTCTTCATCATCAATGTGAGTTCATAACCTCGCTTTTCAATCTTTTGAATGTTTATAAACCCGCGAGGGGGAATACATGCTTGTCTACAAACTCTTTACTTACTGGGTCATCTTATAACAATGTGATTGTTTTTAAAGGATATTATGAGTTTCATAGCCTCACTTTTACTCGTTATGGATAAATGTTTATATATTTTTGGAGTGAAAACATGCATTGTTTTATAAATGGACACAAGTGGATCAATTTTATATTATGATTACGTGTTGCCTAAGTAGCGATAACCCAAGTTGAGCCCCTTTATCATGAACTGTCAATTGCATAGATGTAGTTGTGAATTACATTATGTGAGCGCG
Organism: Tanacetum coccineum; assembly: GCA_026074375.1. NCBI lineage: Eukaryota > Viridiplantae > Streptophyta > Magnoliopsida > Asterales > Asteraceae > Tanacetum > Tanacetum coccineum. The sequence goes on from BQNB010008800.1 coordinate 20,805, forward strand.
AATGTTATGAATAGATCTATTTGGGAAATGACCTCCCCGTTCGGGTGACTAGCTATCACCGGGAACGAACGTTATAGCATGTCGAATTTGGGGATGTTTCGGGTTAGACATCTAATCGGGGCAGAAATTGCAATATATATTATTGCAAGAAAGATTGTCGAGCTTCAGTGTCATGAGCTTAGGAAACGTAATCAGGGTTTCGTGATGTTTTCATTTGTTGTTTTATCACGGGAAGTTTATATGTTGGTGATAGTTGTAGTTTGCTTTATCACGGGGAAAATCTTGTGGTCCTATGTTATACGTTTTGGCGACTATTTGGAGATTTAAATGGTCTGGCATGTTTTGCAACTGTTGATTTTAGAAATCATATATATATTTTGAAAGGACATTTAAGGAATTAAATGGTCATATATACTTTGGAAACCTTTGGGTTATTATTCATATCTAAACTAACCTATGAACTCACCAACTTTATGTTGACGTTTTTAAGCATGTTTTTCTTAGGTGAATTAGATGCTTGGACTATCTGATGTGCATTGGAGTCTAAATTGACAAGATTTCATAATTGGATTTCTACAAATGATCAAATCTCGTTGTGTCGCTTTCAAGCTTTTCATTATGATGCAATTATGGGACAACTATTATTTTGATTTCAGAAAATCAACGAGATTGTTTTACAAACGACACATTTAGAGGTCGTTCTCTTGTATCTAGCGCTGTGTATTATGAAGTACCACCCCAAGTGGTATTCCGCTGCGTTGTGATTTTTGGGGGTGTTACATGATGTGCATGGAGATGGGACTCGTGTGCATATACCTGCTCACGGTGGGTTTGAAGCTTATAATGGGCCGCCTGACTCAATCCTATCGCATGAGCCCAAGCCTCTCAGGAAGCATAGGCCTCCTCCTCTACAATCTTGTACGTCTCCTGATGAGCTATCCTATCCTCCATAAGCAAGTCGACCCGCTGCGAGTCCATAGTGACTCGCTATGAGATACGAGTCCAACTATCCTGATCATCCTCTAATAGGAGCATATGAAGTTCATAGGGGGTGTGACATGGAGCTCAGCAAGCTCTGTAACCCTAGTATTAACCTCTCCCACGGTCATAGGTGCTATCTTAGGAACTGCCGCTGCCGGATCCACCCAAGTATCCCTAATACCATACCCAACCTCTCTAATCCCCCGTCGTCTCGCTTCAACATCTACGGTGCTGACAAACCCATAATCTATCCCTCGACCTCCGGTAGGTCTAGCAGTAGAACTCTCCCCGACCTCATACCTGGGGCCTAGAGTAGACAAACATGACCTCTTGCGAGGTGGCAACTCGGACTCAGGAATATCATCCTTACGGTCAATAGGTGGTGGTACGTATAGAGATGGTGGTAGTGGTGGTAGTGGAGGTGATGGTAATGCGGCAGTAACCGCATTAACAAGGGCCTGAGTAGAGGCTATCTTGAGTGTCTGGATTTGGGTTAGACAACCAGATGATGGTAGTAATAGTGATGGCACAGGTGGTGGTGAGGAATGTGCAGATGGGACCGTGCACCTAGCATGGCGCTCCCCTGCAAAGGGTGGTAATAGTGAGATAGGTGGTGATGGTGGTGGAGTAGGCATGGCTAGAAGTCTTTCAACCTCTGCCTCTTGTGGAAGGGATATGGAAGCCTGAAGCCTGGACAGTGATCCTAGCTCCAGTGGTAGTAACGTCAGTGGAGGGTGGTGGTGTAACAGACCCTGTTCCCTCAGGTGGGGAAACAAGCTTAACAGTAGGTACAACAACAGCGGAGTCAGCCGGAGCTAAGTGCTTCTCCACCTCCTCCTCATCCTCCTCATCCTCATCCTGATTATCGGTGTTATCCCCGGATGAATCGCCGTCATCATCATCTCCATCCTCTCCCCCGTCCATGAGATAGTCAACCGGACCATCCTCCGTCTCATCATCCTCATACTCCTCTGGATCCTCTTCTGGATCTGACTTAGTAACATATCCTGGTGACTCAGCAGTTGGTGAAACAACAAGAGGTAATGGCTGCTCCTTAGCCGGAAACACCTTCTCATCCTCCAATGGTATATACTCAGGGTACATAGGCTCTTGCACATAGTCAGGATCATGTGGCAGTATGAACATAGGCTCACGCTCATCCTCGTCCTGTGGTACTGGTGGTGTTTGTGGCTCCTTGGGGCCAGGTCTGTAATCCGGTAATGGTGGGGCTACCGGTTGCATAGGGTGTCCATCTTATCCGTATACGATGACTCGTGAAGAACCACCGTCTGACAGCTCCTCGTCAACTCCCCAAAATACCCTCCCTGGCTCAGAATCGGTATAGACAGAAGTGTAGGTAACCGCAGATGATGCAGAAGACATGACTGCTATAAAAAAACAAAAATAACTTATATAAGTATTAATTTTAAGACTCTTATAGTAATATACGTAATATAATTTATATACTCGTATATCAATCGTGCAAGCACTTAGTAAACTACTAATGCTAAAACAGTGTATGTCATGTAAGTATATATGCTAGATTGCAAACAAGTAATGTATGTGTGTCCCGTGCAAACCCCATTTGTGAATGCAGTGTTTGAAAATGGTTATAGTCCAGACAAAAACTTTTGACCTGGTTCTCTATAACCATAGCTCTAGATACCAATCTGTAACACCCCCAAAATACGGGTTGCAGCGGAATATTGAATATCCAAGGGTGTTACTTCAGAGATCAATAGCACAAGATATGAGAACGACCACTAAACGTGTCGTTTTAAAAAATATACATTGGATTAACAAAATACTTGTTCATTAGATAAGCTCATGGCTTCAAATTGTTCGACAATATAAGTTCGTTTAGCACACATAATAGTCGTGCTCATCACATGCAATCATCAAATAAATTAGTATACTCTTTCCCAAGCCAAGCCACCATGTTCTTGTGAAAAGTTTACATGTAAGTTTCATGCAATTCGTGTGTAATCATTTTCAATATGACTAAATAAGCCCTAGTCCTTGATAAGTCTTATTTTATATATGTTAACACTTTTTTGAACTACACAAGTGATTATTCACATGTATAATTGCGTGATACATGTTTGACTTGCACCATGCATGCACAAGCTCATGTTAGTTTGTTAATTACAAACTAACGTGACCCGAATTACTAGCAAACAAAGAAAGAAATGTATGATATGAACATGTAAGCTTAGAAATACGACTTACAAAAGTACTAGAGTCTTGGCTTTGAGTTTGTACGAGTAGGATGGCAACCCGACGTGTATACTTGAGTGTATATCAACCCTAAGCTTCAAAGCTTATTAAATAACCCAAATCTTGGCTCGTGTTTGTGTGGTTTGTGTCTCGGCTGTGGTGACCCGAAACAAGAGAGATACGAGGATGGTTTTTGCTAGTGAGTTGTTAAGTGTGTGTAAAGAATGAATGGCTTAGTAGAGGCTTACTTATATAGGCACATTGTCTAGTAACTAACTAGTTTCTACACCAAGTCATAATCCAATGCCATAAGTAGCGGTTTTTGGGTTTATGGTTAACAAGACATGGTTTTGTGTTAAACCACCTAGTACATATCTTAATTACAAGATCAATGGTACAAGATACTTAAGGTTTTAAAAAAATCTTATGGTATGTGTATGTGTGGTATATGCCGCGAAAGGAGGCTATGTGTGATCTTTGCACAATGGGTATTAAGTCTCCTATAGTTTCCTCCCTTAGCCACTCTCGTAATTACATTCCATGGTACAAGATACTTGAGATTTGACAAATCTTATGGTATATGTATGCGTGGTATATGCCGCGGGTATACAAGATCAAAAAGAGATCCAATGTGGTCATTATCCAATGTGTATTAAGCTATCTTGGAGACATTAAGGACAATGTTTAATTAAACCTTGTTGTACATGTACTTAGTTTAGGATATAAGATTTTGTTAGTTGATATGCACCCATGGGGACGAGTAGGATTAGAGGACAGGGAAGGGTTTTAATATAAAAATCTTGTTAAGCTTATAAATGGTACAAGTTTTATTAAAAGGATATTGTATCGATGTAGAATAAGTATCCATTGTATTATGATTCTTGTTCTCCTATATTCGGCATACTGGCTTGTTAACACAAGAATGAAATATTTATGTGTTTAAGGTTTTAAAAGTGGGTATTGGTTTGAGTTAGGCAAGTCTAGGTATTTCGAGGTGTGTCTAAAGGCATTTTATTACGAACGTTAAGCATCTTTTAATGTGACCAATAAAATGATATACGCAAATTCAATAATTATCTTTCTTAATAATTATATAACACTTGATGGACTGTAACTTATTTATTTGGTGACTGTTACGTTATATGATTATTTCTAGTCTAGCGATTTTGCTTAAAAGTTAATTAAAAGTTAAACGCGTATCGGACCCAAAAAATAATAGTGAAGAATAATAGAAGTCATAATTGACCTAAAATTGAGAAAATGTTTACAGTCTCCACCAGTTAAAAGAGCTTTGTCCTCAAAGCTTAAGACCTTGTAGTGGATGACGAAGCCCGGTTTGTGAAAAGCTGTGGGTATTTCTGTTTGAATGAATCTTCACGTTCCCAGGTGAACTCAGGACCTCTCCTAGAGTTCCAGCAACCGTATACCAATGGTATCGGCTTGCTTTAATCGTTTTGAACTCCCGTTTCACTGATATCAACAGGGCTCTTCCATAAACTGGGCTTATCTCAACTGATTTCCTTCCAACGGCATGGATAACTGGTTCGTCTGTTGATAACATTTCTTCAGATTAGACACATGGAAAGTATGGTGAACCCTGCTCAATTCTTAAGGAAGTTCCAACCTGTAGGCAACCTTCTCAACCTTGGCTAACACTTTGAAAGGTCTGACATATCTCAGGTTCAACTTACCCCGCTTACCGAATCGTGCAACCCCTTTCAAAGGTGAGACCTTGAGCATAACCCTATCCCCAACTTCAAACTCCATCGGCTTTCGCTTCAAATCAGCGTAGCTCTTTTGTCGATCCTGAGCAGCTTGAATTCTCTGCTTGATTGTAATATTTCTCAATTTCAGGTCATTTTACAACTCCTATTATTCGTCACTATTTATTTTGGTCCGATACGCGTTTACTTTTAATTTAACTTTTAAGCTAAATCGCGTAGACTAGAATAATTCATTTAAACATAAAACGGTCCCAAATAATGTAAGGTTTACGTTTAAAAAATGTGTTATATTATATATTTTTATTAGAGATAATATTAACTTTGACGTCTTTTATTTTATGGTCAGAAATAATCATTTAACGTAAACGGTCACCAAATAAAGTAAGGTTTACGTCAAACAAGTGTTATATAATTATTAAGAAGATAATTATTAACTTTGTGTATTTTATTTTTATTGGTCGCGTAAAAGGGTTTACGTTTCGTAATAAAATACATTTAGATACATCTCGGAAATACCTAGACTTACCTAGACTCAAACCAATACCCACTTTCAAACCTAATTAAAAACTTGTACTTGTATAACCTTAATAAGATTTTATAATCTTATCTTTCCCTCTAACCCTACTCGTCTCATGGGCAAAATCAACTAGAAAGATCCTTAAAAATCTCTTTAATGTACAAATCCTATGTAATTAAAACATGTACTTAATGTCCCTAGTCAGCCTTAATACACAATGGATAATAACCTCTTGGCTCTCTTTCTCTCTTGGATACCCACGACAACATATAAGCATACACAAACCATAAGATCTTTCCTAATCCCAGTGAATCTTGTACCTAGATCATGTAGTTAAAGAATGTACTAGCAAGGTATTAAGAAAACCATGAGAGACTAACTAAAAACCTCAAAACCACCGATTAGGACTCGATTTGGTTTAGTTTTGGGACAAGAAAACCTAACTAGATTCTAAGCCTATAAATATCCATTCACATTTACCTTAAACACTCTTGAAAACTCATAAACACTCTCTCAAATAAACCATCTTTGTCTCTTCTCTCATTTCGGATCGTAAACCGCGACAAACACTCTCACAACTCATTCAAACTAAAAGTAGGTGCTAGAGTCGTCATACGAGGTCACAAGAAGAATACACGAGCCAAGATTGGGTTAATTAGTAAGCTTTGAAGCTTAGGGTTAACATACATTTGGGTATAACACATCGGTTTGTCATTCTACACGCTACACGACACATTCAAGACTCTAGGACTCTTGTAAGTCGCATTTAAGCTTGTACATTTCGTATTATAAAGATATATTTGATTTCTAGTCGTATAGGTCACGTTAATATGTGGCTAGCAAATCTACATGGGCGTGAACACGCGTGGTTCAACCCATGCATGGCTCACGTACATATACATACATCATATCCGATCTTGTGTGGTGCTAGATTATAATGAAACATGTAAAATGAGGTCTAATGACAAACAAAAGCTTAACGTTTTCGTTTAAATGCACGTGTGGGCACCAACGTGAACACTAACTCACACACACAAATTCTTTGAAAGCTATACGTAAAACTTTTAAGTAAACATGATGTTGTAGCTTGGGAAGGAGTATATGAATCGTAGGAACAATTGCATGTGACAAACTCGACCAATATATAAGTTAAAAGAACTTATTTTGGTTACTAGGACTATTAACAAAACCCATAGATTACTACTAAGCAAACGGGCCGCAAATGGACCCATTAAACCCAAACAGGCCCAACAGCCTGTTAGTTGGGGCCCACGACTTGTTATTAAGCTCATACGAGCTTATTGATTGGGTAAAGAAGCTTGTTAAACTTGTTAGATAGCAAGTCACGCAAATAAGTCCTATCGGGCCACTAATGGACTTAACAAGCCCTTAACAAGGCCCAATACAGGCCCAACAGCCAAATAAGCTCTAACAGCTTATTGGGGAAACTAAAACAGAACTTTAGGACTTATTAGAAGTCAAGGTAGCTAATGGACCTTAAGGGATCAAGCCTAAAGGCTTAAAGGGGCTTATCGGGTTCACAATGGGCTCAAAGGCCCATTAACGGGGGACTATTAGCTTAAAAATAAGCCGAATAATAAAAACAGCCTAAAGGTTCTTATTAAGACTAGAAAATAAGTCGAATCATGTGTTAAAGCCTTAATGAAACCTTTTAAAACCTTTAGGTTAAAGCTATTGGGCCAACAAGCCCAATAAGCTCAAATAATCTCACCCGAGCTTATTTTTTAGCTTTAACAGTTTCAATAAGCTAAATTAAGCTTAATGAGAGCTTATATACTTTTACAATCTTAATTGGACCATTAATTTACTTAATGGACTTTAACGAGCCCACTAAGCCCAATAAGCTAAAATAAGCTCATCCGAGCTTATTTATAAGCTGCCACAGCTTATATGGCTTATTGGAGCTTAAGAAAACCTATTGCCACTTGTTAAAACTTAATTAGACTTAAAATGTAATTTTTGTAAATTAAGGGACTAAAAGTGTCGAAAATGGAAACTTAGGGTAGAAACTGTCAAAAACTGTTTCTATAAAAGTCTAGGGGCTGTTTCTGTCAATTCTGAAACTTGAGGGACTGTTTGAAAGTACAAGGACCAAAGGTGTACTTTTCTTAAGTTAAAGGACTAAAGGTGTAAAATGTGGAAACCGAGGGGTTTTAAATATAAATATTATAATTCATAAACATAGTGACTGATTTGGTAATTATAGAAAACCTAAGGGTATTTTATGAACGGAAATGATTTTATAAACACTTAGTGAATCGGACGAGTTATAATATTATCCGGATATTATACGAGTTAAACCCCGACTTAATAAATATGTATATTTATTAATAACGTTATACATACGCTTAATCGCGTGAAATCGTATACCTTCCCAAGAGCCACCAGGTAAAAACAAATGTAATAAACATGTGCACCACCACACAAGTGATAACAGTATATATAAACTAGCAATTTATTGTAGTTTATGCATTAAGTCGTTAACCTAAACTTGTAGACTAAGACTGGCCGTATTTACTTATGTATTTGACGGTGTGATTCTTTTACTTGGATATAATTATCATTTTCAGAGGACTACTTACTAAGGTGAGTTCATAGCCCCATGTTTTACAATTACTTAAATGATTTACATCTTTAGGGTGAGAACATACTTTGTTGTACAAATTGGACGCAAGTGTACATTTTATACTATGATTACGTGTTTGCCTAAGTAGCGATAACCCACTGAGCCCTTTTATCATGAACTGTCAATTGCAAGATTACGAGCGCGAATGTTATAAATAGATCTATTTGGGATTGACATCCCCGTTTGGGTGAGCAGCGCTCACTGTGCCGGTTTTCCGGACAACAAAAGTATACCATGTCGGATTTGGGATGTTGCGGGTTAGAACATCATTCACGGGCAAATATTGGCAATTTATTGCATTCATATACGTCGAGCTTCAGTGTCATGTGCTTAGGAAAACGTAATTACTTTTTATGATGTTTGCATATGTTGCTTAATCATACACTTGGAAATCTTGCGGTCCTACTATTGATTTACATAAACCTATGAATTTACCAACTTTATGTTGACGTTTTTAAACATGTTTTCTCAGGTCAATAAGGCACGAGTTGCCAAGATACATTGAGGGTCACTCTTTGGAGAGTCAGTACTAAAGATTTTGGGGCGTATTACATTTTGGGAACATTTGTTATAAACCAAAATCTTTACTTATATTGTCGAACGATATGAAGCCATGAGCTTATGTAATGAACAAGTATTTTGTTAATCCAATGTATCTTTTTAAAACGACACGTTTAGTGGTCGTTCTCATATCTTGTGCTATTGATCTATGAAGTAACGCCCTCGGATATTCAACATTCCGCTGCTACCCAGATTTAGGGGGGTTACATTGATCAGGACGATATTTTCCGTTGTTTCTTAGATCATTTTCGGACTAGTCAGTTGAGCTTCTCCAACTTTGGCCCAGCACACCGGTGATCGACATTTTCGGCCATAAAGTACCTCATAAGGCGCGGCCTTTATGCTAGCGTGATAACTGTTGTTATATGAAAATTCGGCTAATGGCAAATTAATCATGCAAGCACTTAGTAAACTATAAGTATTAATTATAAGACTCTTATAGTAATATACGTAGTATAATTTATATATGCGTATATTAATCATGCAAGCACTTAGTAAACTACTAATGCTAAAACAGTGTATGTCATGTAAGCATGTATGCTAGATTGCAACTAAGTAATGTATGTATGTCCCGTGCAAACCCCATTTGTGAATGTAGTGTTTGAAAATGGTTATAGTTCAAACAAAAACTTTTGACCTGGTTCTCTATAACCTTGGCTCTGGTACCAATCTGTAACACCTCCAAATCTGGGTTGCAGCGGAATGTTGAATATCCGAGGGCGTTACTTCATAGATCAATAGCACAATATATGAGAACGACCACTAAACGTGTCGTTGTAAAAAGATACATTGGATTAACAAAATACTTGTTCATTACATAAGCTCATGGCTTCAAATTGTTCGACAATATAAGTAAAGATTTTGGTTTATAACAAATGTTCCCAAAATGTAATACGCCCCAAATCTTTAGTACTGACTCTCCAAAGAGTGACCCCCAATGTATCTTGGCACCTCGTGCCTTATTGACCTGAGAAAACATGCTTAAAACATCAACATAAAGTTGGTGAATTCATAGGTTTATGTAAATCAATTGAAGGACCGCAAGATTTCCAAGTGTATGATTAAGCAACAGATGCAAACATCATAAAAGGTAATTACGTTTTCCTAAGCTCATGACACTGAAGCTCGACATGTATGAATGCAATAAATTGCCAAAAATTGCCCGTGAATGATGTTCTACCGATACACCCATAAAAATCCGACATGGTATACGTTTGTTGTCCGGCAAACCGGCACAGTGAGTATGACTCACCCAAACGGGGATGTCAATCCCAAATAGGATCTATTTATAACATTCGCGCTCACATCGAGTAATTGACAGTTCATTGATAAAGGGCTCGAGAGGGTTTCAGCTACTTAGGCCAAAAAAGAAAATAATAGTATAAAATGTACACTTTCATCCAATTTGTAAAACAAAGCATGTTCTCACCCCAAAGATGTAAATCATTTAAATAATTGTAAAATATGGGGCTATGAACTCACCTTAGTAGGTAATCTTCTGGAAATGATAAATATATCCAAATATGGCAAATGAATCACACCGTCAAATACCTAAGTAAATACGGTCAGTCTTAGTCTACAAGTTTAGGCTAACGACTTAATGCATAAACTACAATAAATTGCTAGTTTATATATACTGTTATCACTTGTGTGGTGGTGCACATGTTTATTGTATTTGTATTTACTTGATGGCTCTTGGGAAGGTATACGATTGCACACGTTCAAGTATATGTATAAGCATTATTAATAAATATTCATATTTATTAAGTCGCGTTTTAATTCGTATAATATTCGAATAATATTATAACTCGTCTGATTCGTTAAGTGTTTATTAAAATCACTTTCGTTCATAAAATACCCTTAGGTTTTCTATATTTACAAAAGCAGTCCCTATGTTTATAAAAATATAATATTTACATTTTAAACCCTTCAACTTTACAAAATTTACACTTTAGGTCCTTATACTTTCAAAACAGCCTTTATGTTTCATAAATGACAAAACAGTCCCTAGACTTTATAAAGTTCATTATTGACAGTTTTAACCCTTAAGTTTACAATTTGACATTTTTAGTCCCCTAACTTGTAAAATTGCATTTTAGGCCCAAATAAGTTCTAACAAGTGGCTATAGGTTTTATTAGATTAAAATAAGCCATCTAAGCTGTTTCAACTTGTAAATAAGGTTGGGGAGCTTATTTCGAGCTTATTGGGCTTTTTGGACCCGATAAGGTCCATTAAGTATTCTAAAGGCCCATTTAAGATTTAAAAAGCACACAAGCTCTCAGTAAGCTTGTTTAAACTTATTGAAACTATTAATGCTAAAAAATAAGCTCGGGTGAACCAATTTGAACTTATTGGTCTTTTCGGCCCAATAACTAATTCGAATTTAGTCCTTAAGGTCCAATAAAGTGTTTAGTTAGTTTTTCAAGTAGTTTTTGGTACAATTGAGTTAATTAAGTTTTAATAAGCTGTTTAATCTCGCAAATAAGCTGTTTAAGGTTATTAGTGGCTATTAGGCCCGTGTTGGGCCTTGCTAAGGCTGTTAAGCCCGTTTGTGTCCCGATAAGGCCTCTTACGTGTATTACTAAACCAAACGAGCTCAATAAGTCTTAAAACCCTTCAATAAGCTCAAGTGAGCTTATTATTAAGCTATGGGCCTTAACCTACAGACTGTTAGGCCCATTAACGTCCGTTAATGGACTGTTTGGCCCAACGTGATCCGTTAGTGGTCCATTAGGCTTATTAGTGGTTTTAGGGTTTAGTTAGGGTTTCGTTAAGCACCTTAAGCTAATATTAAGCTCTTTAAGTTATACCTAAGCCAACCTATAAACTTGTTTGTCCCATTCATGGGCTTCGTGGCCCAACAGTGGACTTAGACGTCCATTGTGGTGCGTAGTGGAACTTCGACCCCTAGCAAAACAAAACGAGTTCGTCTAGCACACTTTTATGTTCTTATACTATGCATGCACACGTTCAATTAGTTAGTATATACGTTCCCAAGCCAAGCCATCGAGTTTTTTTATGAAATGCCCACGTGTAGTTTTCGTGTAAATCGTTATTGATGAAACCTTATAAGCCCTAGTCTTGATAAGCTTCATTTTCATATATGTTAACATCATTTTAGCACCACACAAGTATAATATACATATGTACATGCGTATAACATGCATGCTTTGCACTATGCGTGCACAAGCTCACGTTAGTTTGTTAATTACAAACTAACGTGACCCGAATGACTAGCAATCAAAGAAAGACATGTATGATATGAACATGTAAGCTTAGAAACGCGACTTACAAAAGCACTAGAGTCTTGGCTTTGAGTTTGTACGAGTAGGATGGCAACCCGACGTGTATACTTGAGTGTATATCAACCCTAAGCTTCAATGCTTATTAAATAACCCAATCTTGGCTTGTGTTTGTGTGGTTTGTGTCTCGGCTGTGGTGACCCAAAACAAATGAGAAACAAGGATGGTTTTTCTAGTAAGTTGTTAAGTATGTGTAAAGAATGAATGGCTTAGTAGAGGCTTGATTATATAGGCACATTGTCTAGTAACTAACTAGTTTCTATACAAAGTCCTAATCCAATGCCATAAGTGGCGGTTTTTGGGTTTATAGTTAACAAGACATGGTTTTGTCTTAAACCACCTAGTACATTCTTTAATTGCCTTATGTTGTACAAGATTTAGGAAGATCTCATGTTGCTAGATTGTGTGTGTTACGAGTGAAGGCAAGGAGCAAAAAGAGGCTATGTGTGATCTTTGCACAATGGGTATTAAGCTCCTAAGTACCTCCCTAGTACATCTCTTAATAACCATATCAATGGTACAAGATACTTGAGATTTGACGAATCTTATGGTATATGTATGCGTGGTATATGTCGCTGGTATACAAGAGCAAAAAGAGATCCAATGTGGTTATTATCCAATGTGTATTAAGCTATCTTGGAGACATTAAGGACAATGTTTAATTAAACCTTGTTGTACATGTACTTAGTTTAGGCAAAAAAAGATTTGTTAGTTGATATTGCACATGGGACGAGTAGGATTAGAGAGAAAGAAGGGTTTTCAAAATCTTGTTAAGATTATAATGGTACAAGTCTTAATTAAAAGGATATTGTACAATGTAGTGTAAGTATCCATTGTATTATGGTTCCTTTGTTCACCTATATTCGGCCATAATGGCTTGTTAACACAAGAATTGAATTATTTTTGTGTTTAAAGTTTAAAAGTGGGTATTGGTTTGAGTCTAGGTAAGTCTAGGTATTTCCGAGGTGTGTCTAAAGGCATTTTATTGCGAAACGTAAGCCTTTTACGTGACCAATAAAAATGAAATACGCAAATTCAATAATTATCTTCTTAATAATTATATAACACTTGATTGACGTAACCCTTAATTCATTTGGTGACTGTTTACGTTAAATGATTATTTCTAGTCTACGCGATTTAGCTTAAAAGTTAAATTAAAAGTAAACGCGTATCGAACCAAAATAAATAGTGAAGAATAACAGAAGTCGTAAAATGACCTGAAATTAAGAAATGTTACATTGCAGCCATGCATTATGTGTACTTTTGTTGTTGGTTTGCTCAATCAAATAACCTCTCTTTTTTCTACACGCAAACATTCACATTTTTGCCGACTAATTTATGAAAGTTTGAACCCATTGTCGCACAAATTCGGACAAGGTAAAGCCTACGTGTACTTTTGTTGTTAGTTTGCTCAATCAAATAACTTCATTAGTCTATATTGATATAAATGTTTTGTTGATTGGTATCAATTAGAGGTGGCAATTTCTGATCCGACACGAAACCCGACCTTAAACCGACACAAAAATTAACAGGTTCGGGTTGAGTCTAAATAGATTTCGGGTCGGTTTTGGGTCAACCCATCTAACCCGTTTACTAAACAGGTCAGGTTCGGTTTGAGAATAAATTAATCAGGTCGACCCGCCAACCCGTTTAAATATTTTTCTTTAAATTAAAAATTATATATATTTTATTATACGGATTAAACTGGTCAACCCACATACCTATTTAACTTGTTTAACCCGTGTAATGTGTCAAATTTTGTAAATAAAACGGGTTAAATGGGTCAACCCGAAACCCGTTTAACCTATTCAACACGTGTAATCTATTCAACCCGCCAACCCAAGTATATATACGGGTTAAATGGGTCAAGTTTGAGTTATATTTTAAACAAGTTAAGATTAACATAGCTGACCCGATTATTGTTCGGGTTAGGATTTTCTGACCCGCCAACCTGTTAACCCGACCCAAATTGTCACTCCTAATATCAACCACTTGATATATGTAAATGTAAAATTATATATGTATGAAGAGTGAAATTTCTATACAAAGCAATAGAGCAAATATTGCCTAATTGATATCATGATGACTACCACTTTTATACCTTTTTTTATTTCTTTTTCGTTTAATAAAATCTCGCAATACTTACACCACAAAATATATCACGAGCTTTTCAAACAATAATATCACGAGCTTTTCACGCAATAAGCGTAACTATTGTGAAACAAACCTTTTGATATACCATTTCTCTTAAAATCAACTTTAAATCATGATTCAATTATCTTATTATATTATAAGATTCAGTTTGTGTAATACGTATGCAATATTAATGATGGGCTTGATTTAATACCCAGGCTAAAACCTCTAATTCTCGGCTGCATATGAAGGGTAACAGGTTTGGGAGTTACAACATTTATGGATTTATAACAACATTTGAATTAATACCCTGACTAAAACCCCCCAATTCGGTTATAATATGCATAGGTATATATGGATTTATAACATTTGAAGGGTAACAGGTTTAGGAGTTACAACATTGATGGAGTTAGCATTGGTGAGTTCTTTTCAAGTCTCCTTCATTTAATTTATTTCTTCTTTTATTTTCCTTCAAATAAATACATAAACCCTTCTTCCATCATCATTCCATACTATAAATAAGACTCTTTTGATTGCATTCTCCGAACCCTAACAAATAGTACCAACATTCATATGGAAAAAGTTCCAAACACTATTCCAAATTTTACTTCAAATGATGATGCACATGAGGTCAATGGATACAAGTTTCATAAGCAACAACGTGAATATGTGATTTACAAGAGTTCGGATGAAATATGCAAGTCATCAACTCACTCTTGATCAAGAACAACTATACCCACCGGAGTTCTTGAATTCTCTAAACTCTCATGACATGCCACCTCATGCCCTAAAGTTAAAAAAAGACAAACATGTGACGCTCCTACGAAATGTGAACCCGAGCTCGGTTTTATGCAAAGAGACTCGCCTCATTATCACCCATCTAGGAAAATTGGTAATTCGAGGAAAAATCATCACCGGTTCAAATATAGAGGATACGGCCTTAATACCAAGAATTACCCTCACCTCATTGAAATCAAAATTGCCATTCATAATTAAAAGAAGGCAATTCCCGATAAAACGGTGCTATCCGAGTACAACCCTTATTGTGAGAAAATTGCAGTATTCATCCTTTATAGTTCTTCACATCATGCAAATAAAGGTCGAAGACTCTAGATATAGAAGTCGAAACGACATATAGATAGTTAATCAAAAAAGGGTGTATGCGTTTTGAAAAATTATATTTTTCAGCTACATAATTTTGGATAAAAGTATTAATGATCTTACTATTTTGACGATTGCGTTATATTTTGATTAGGTATTTACGATGTCGTAGTCATGTTATGTATATAATTAGGTACATGATGTAGTACTGTGGGTTGGATTTTTGTACTTTCAATTCAACGAAATCAAAAGTTTAACTTTTTTAATCGAATAACAAATCAGCCGGTGCAGCGCACGGGTATGAAAGCTCTCGTTAAATATAAGATAAAGAAAACTCAAAAGGTATCATAATTAGAGTATTTAATTTTGTTTAGCTTCTCTATTTTATATTTATTATCCATTGGGTTATTAAAAATACATAGTACATGTGAATAGAGATGACAATTTTTATCAGACACGAAACCTAATTTGAAACCGACATAAATATTAACCGGTTTGGGTTGAGTGTAAATAGATTTCGAGTCAGGTTTAGGTCGACCCGTCAACCCGTTTAAGATTTTTTCTTGAATTAAAAGTTTTTTATATTTTACTATACGGGTTAATGGGTAAAACGGGTTGACCCACAAACCCTTTTAACCCGTGTAATGTGTCAATTTTTGTATATAAAACGGGTTAAATGAGTCAACCTGAAACCCATTTAACTATTCAATCTGTGTAACCTATTTAACCTGTCAACGCAAGTATATGTGCGAGTTAAATGGGTCAGGTTCGTGTTATGTATAAATAGCAATGGTTGATATAGCTTATCCCATTATTTAAATGGGTTAGATTCGAAATGAGGTTTTTTGACCCGTCAACAGGGGCGGATCTAGCTTAGAGCACGGGTATGCACGTGCATACCCTGTGTAAAATCTTTGTAGCGTAAATTTTTTGGTTATTTTTCAGAAGTAACACTAATATACACTGAAAATTTGTGAGTGCACACCCTCTAAAATGGATGAAAAATTTGAGTGCATACCCAATCTAACTTACCTTTTCTGGGGAAAAAATAAGAATGCAAAAAATTGCATTCCTAGTAATTTTAAGCAAAGGCAGTGTCAGGTTTTAAAGAAGAAGGAGACAATGAGGCGTGCACTAGGTGTAGGTTAAATGCTTTGTATTTTTAACTGACCCAAGTGTAATGTAATGTTTTGTTACTCAGCCCACTCCTTTTCTACCAAAGCCCAACCTACTAACAAAGATATAATTTACGAATACTAGTACAATTTTCTTTTCTTTTCTTTTTCTTTTCATCGGGTTACCTTTTACATTGAGCATTTGAGCTCCTGTGCTGAAAAATACTTATGTTTTAATTTATGATCAAGGATAATTAAAAAAAAAACTTTGCTACATTGAGCATTCAGCTATATGATGGGTTTTTTTTGCCATTTGTGTCGTAAATTAGCATGTTAAACTTTTTGCCTGCTATATGATGGGTTGTTGCATAATAACCACGTATTAAATTTCAACCACCTTATAGACATGTTTTAAGTATAAACTGAAAAACCTACGAAACCCGAAAAAACCCGACCCGAATAAAACAAACCTAATTTTTTTTACCCTATTCTAGATTCCTGGGTCCGCCACTGCCTGTCAACCTACCTGCTCAAACCCGACCCTAATTGTCACACCTAAAGTGATCTCACAAATAGAATTGATTAATTAACAAATCACTAAACTTTTTCTTATTTAACTTTTTACTATAAATGGTTACTTACATAACTGTAAAAAACTAAAAAATAGTCAATCTAAATACTTAATTTATCTTGGAAACCTTCGAATTCTTTAAGAAAACGTACAATTAATACAGATTGATTATTTAGTAAAACTACATTTTCAAACGACACGTTAAATCAAGAGATAGTAAGATTACTGAAAATAAGGTTACTTGCTATGGGTCGGTCGAGAGTGTCACCGAAGTCACAGTCGGTCGCCACTATAGTGGTATGTCTCGGTCGCTGGCGGTTTGGGTCGATATGGGTCAAAGGAACGACCGGTGGTCGGGTGTGTTTGTGTCTTTTTTCTTTTTTTGTTTGTGTTGTGTTGTGTGTGTTTGTGTGTGTGTGTGGTTGGCAGGGCCTGGATATGAGGATGTGCAATGTGCAATTGAACTAGGCCATTCTTCCCTGGGGGCACCAAATTTTGTATTACTGATTAATTGGACAGCCCAGTTTCTTCTTCTCAAGTCCATTCAAATATGACATCTGTGCTAAGGTTTTTTAGGTTTGTCGTATTCGTTTAAAAAATTGGTTTTGACAAAGAGGTTTGACAAATTTCTTTGTAACTGACGCATCTACATGTCGCATCTACATGTCGCATCTACATGTCTCAAACATACAGGTATCTTTGTTTTATTTAATTGTTTTATGATTTTCTACTTTATAAGTTATTTAAATACGCAATTCATTTTTAATTGTTGCATTTGAAGATTGAATGTATATATGTTAGTCTCGTTAGAGAGGCTAAATGGATTGACATTAATAGCAATTCATAACGGACTATCGGAGAGCGTTGATCATGAAGCTCTAATCAACAACTTTGCTTCAAAGAATGCGAGGAGAATTGCATCGTTTAAGAAATAAGTTACACTATATATAACTATTTGTTAGAGTGCTTCATTAATTTGCTGTTATTATTTTATTTTTTTACTTTTTTTCACATGTTGCAACTTTATCACTTTTAAAAAATTTGTACTAGTATTTTAAGTACTCATGTTCAAGGGGTCTAATTTTTTGTAATCGAACAGGGCACCCAAAATCCATGGGACGGCCCTGGTGTCTGGGTTTGTGGTGTGTGTGTGATGGGTTTATGTTAAAGAAGATAAGTTTTTTTAGGGTAAATTACACTGTTGGTTCTCAAGGTTAGGCCCGATTGCGGATTCAGTCCTTAGATACCGGAGTTCGATGTCGTTAGTATTTTTTTATCACTGTTCTTACCCGTTTGGTTCCTCGAGCCCCGTTATACGTAACAGGTGTTAGTTTGACTTTTCAACGATGGGCAATTTAGTAATTTCAAATTTTCGTCATTATTTCACCGTTGGTCCCTCACTAATTTTTTTTCGTTTTTTTGTTTTTTCCAACGGGTGTTTTACTGTTGCTATTTTTTGTCCTTTAGCGCATGCACCATTGGTCCCTAAAACGATTTTTGTCTTTTTCTCATTTAATAACATCCTAATGTGGGGTTGCTTTTTTTGGTTGTTCTAAATACACTAAAAGATTTTCTCACACATAATAACTACACAATAATGAGATAATTAATGTTAATCATGTTTTTATCATCTTTATTAATTAGTATTTATTACTTTTCTTTACTCTCTCATTACCAATTTACCATCACCACCAGCCATGACCGTCTCTCTATTAGGCTGGATGGAGTGGTGGTGGTAATACCCACCTGACACGCAGCGTCACATCAGCTTTCTCTCTCCAAATAAAAATCACATTACAACTCACCTTTCAACCGTAATAAGAACTCACCTTACAACTAAAACCCACCTTACTCACCCCTTTTTAATTTAATAAATACTTTTATTCATAAACTAAAAAAATAAATATTTACGTAAACGTAAACGTACAAAATTAATAAAAACGTTAACTAAATTAAAAACTTTTATTCATAAATTAAAAGCTTAAACGATACATAGATAAATTAAAGCGTAAACTTCGGTTGGGGTTTCTTGGTTGACGTTTGTTGGGGCGGGGAGTGTTTTGTTGAGACATTTTTTTTGAAAGTAAAATAGAGTGTGAAATGTGCTTAGAGAGATTGTATATAAATTAAAAGAATTGTGTTTTAAAATGGGTGAAATAATAAGTATTTATAAATAAAAAGTGATGTTTTAATTTTATTTTTTTTATAAATAACGGTATAAAAATAAAGGGGGGCCCACATTTTTAAAACTCACATTCGGTGAGTAACTCACTTTAAGAGCAAAAAAACCACCCGAAACTCACCACAATATTGGCCACTCACCTAGGTGAGTTTTAGACCGGCGTGGTAGTCGCGCGTGACTGCCAAACTCACCTAGGTGAGTTTCGAACCACTCCGTCCAGCCTTACATTTTTCATATCTACCATTCTCCAAAGTTTTTTACAAACCGCATAAAAAAAACTAACATATCACCCAACAAATTATACAAGCTAAATATATGAATCTTAAAAAATAAAGATCAACCCACATGAAGCTCAAATGACGTGGTTTTCTCCGGTGACAAGGTGTACCCGTCTGATATGACGGTGGTGGTTCCCACTGGTGTTTCCGGCGAAAGTAAGTATCTAATAATTTTGATATTATAAAAAAAAACATTCACAACGACATGTAATGACAGACGCTGGATTTAAATTTACATGCAAAGAAAACTCCCATCACCACCTACAAACACCAAAAATCAACTATGCAGAAGCCGGATTTAAATATTCCGGCAGGATGCATCTGTTGACGACAGCCTGTACCGGCGTGTCGAAGGTCTGATGACGGAACTATATGTGACAGCAGGGGCGGAGCTACAGGGGGCACGGTGGGCAAGTCCCCCCCCCCCCTAAAAAAATTGTAGAAGTGTGTCTCGTATCTAAGTTGAAACTTAAAATTGCATTCTAGGCAAGTTTTTGTTAGTTTATGGATGATAAATTAATAGATGTGTGTTAGGATCGAACTCAAGATCACGGGATTGCACTCACTACGAGTTAACAATTAATAAATAATATATTTGTTAATTTTACACGTAAACGTTTAACGGTCGTTAAGTATTTAACGGAAAAGACTAACGACCATAAGGACAAGGACAAGTACATAATTACATAATTGATGTTACATAATGTTACATAATTAATGAATTGATGTTACACAATTGATGTTACATAATTAATGAATTGATGTTACATAATTGATGTTGCATAATTAATGAATTGATGTTACTTGTTCACCAAGTATTAGGGTTAGGGTGCCTATATAAACACCCATATGGAGAGGTGAAAGACACACAATAATCCCTAAACTCTATCACTCCTTTGTCCTACATTCGACCCCATAACCTTGGGTTGATCGGATCGAATCGTTCGTTTAAACGCTACGTGTTATCAAGCTAGTGATTGGTTAACTCGATACATAGCGTGTGTACAAGATCGTGATACAATCTTCCTTTAGATTGTTCTTGGATTGTTTTCGTATAAACCCTAATTAGGGTTCTTGGAGATAATCCCTAAGCAATTTGATTCTTGTTCGGGCTAGAATCAAAAGGTATGTAACCCTAATTCGGTTAATTATTCAAACATGTTATTTGATCCTTTATTTGCTTCCGCTATTCTATGCTTTGATGTTATGGTTTAATATAATTGTTATGAAAGTATAAAACCATCACACACCTCATATCTTATAAGGAAAGAGTTTGCTCCCACAAAAGGAACCTCGAGAGTAATTATGGTTGTGGATAGAGAGAAGAGCAAACCCACAGACATGGTAAACCACTAGGCGTACAGGAAGAGGCCATATAAAAAATGAAACGATGGATGGACAACGACATCTCGTTTCCTTGTGTCCCAAGACACCAGTTGGTAGACTCTCCCATAGTCCTAGCATCATATATCGAAGGTTCTCAAGTGTGAAGGATATATGTGGATGGATGAAGCTCGTCAGAAGTCTTGTACGAACATTGCTTCAGTATCCTTAGTCTTGACACAAGGGCGAAGCTAAAAGAATCCAGAGTGCCCTTGGTAGGATTCTCTGAGAGGTAAATTGCCCCTTAAGGTGGTAGATCTCATTGTCATAATGGTAGAACAAGACATGTTCTGAACCATTAGACCACTGAATGAGCATATAAACCACAAAGAATTATCCATTTTCCCCAGCTTCATGTCTAAAACATTAACTCACTCCTAAATCATCTCACCTTGTGGATTTCATACTGGAAGTGTAGTTGTAGCATTTGGTAGAGGCCCTTTGTACAACTTCGATTGTTAAATGTGAAAAACTGGATAAATTTGAGAAGTAGCAGGCATCATCAACTTGTATGCCACTTGTCCCACCTTATTAGTGATTTGAAATGGTCCATAGTACTTAAAAGTTAGCTTGTTGTATTTTCCTTGCCTTACAGTCACCTGCATGTGGGGCTGTCAACTTTAAATACACCCACTGATCCACTTCAAACACTCTGTTAGTCCTCCTCATGTCTGCATCAACTTTCATTGTCTATTGAGCCCTATGCAAATGAAACTTGAGCAATTTAACAATTGCTTCTCTAGCACATAGTGATCTATCCACGGCATCAACATAGCTTTGACCTTGCACATAACTAATGGGACTAGGTAGAGGTTGACCATACACTACTTCATAAGGGGTTGTTTGGATAAAGGTATGGAAGTTAGTATTGTACCTTTATTCGGATAAGGATAACCATTTAGTCTACTCCTTTGGTTTTTCCCTAGTCATACATCTCAAGTAAGTCTCCAAACATCTACTAACAACCTCAGTTTGGCCATCACTCTAAGGATGATAAGTAGTGGAATAATGCAGGTTAACATGCAGGATCTTAAACAACTATTTACCAACAACTGAGAAAGACCTTGTCTTTGTCCCTAACTATAACTTGTGGAAATCCATGTAATTTGTAAACATGATCCATGAAAGCATTGACAACCTTAACAACTGTGAATGGATGACTGAGAGCAATGAAGTGACTGTATTTACTCAATCTATCTAAAATAACCAAGATCATTGATTTCCCATAAGATATTGGCAAGCCTTCAATAAAGTCCATTAGGGATTGGTAATGGCTGAAGTAGACCAGGATAAATAGCCAAATCTGGTGAACTCCTTTTACAAACCTCACATAAAGCCACAAAAGTCTTCACATCTTGTCTCATTTTCTTCTAAAAGAACATGCCCCCAGTCTATTTGGTTGTTGTACTACCTGAATGCCCACCAGTAGAATCACTATGAAAATGAACCAAAAGGGCACATTTCGGCTCTTTGTCATTATCCACAACTAACTTGCATTTCCTTCTAGGCTGAGCATTAGTCCAACTATAGTGTTTCATAGTCTCTCCCTTTTGTAACTTATGAATCTAAAATTTACAGAACGTCATCATTTTTGCAACTGTCTACTATCTTTGGCAATAAACCAGTAGTGACAGTTGTTAAAGCCATCTGCAACAATTGACTGCTAGTTGATACTCTTGATAAAGCATCAGCTGCATAGTTCTCACTTCCATTCTTGTATAAAATCTCTTAATCAAAATCCATCAACTTAGGCATCCATTTCAGTTGTGATGGGGTGGTAATTCTTTGATCAAGCAAATACTTCAAACTGAAGTGGTCAGTTTGACATTGAAATGTTTATCCAATAAGTACCCCCTCTACTTTTTAAGTGGTTGAATAACTGCTAACAATTCCTTTTCATAACTGGATAAAGCCTTATGTCTTGGGGCCAATGACTTGCTATAATATGTTATGGGATGCCTTCTTTGTTGCTGAATAGCTCCAATCCCAATCCTTGAGGCATTAGTCTTAATGGCAAGTTCCTCCTCAAAGTTGGGTAGCTTTAATGACAAATTCCTCCATGCATGTTGCTATGGTTTTGGATGCTTGTAAGATTTCACATAATTTTGATGCGCATGGATGTTGATAATTACTACTGGTTTTGTGTGTTCATGCATTATGGGCTGCTTGTGGGATTACATGCATGGGGATGCATGCAATGGGGCTATTGTTCTTTGTTAATATTCTCATTCATTCGTAACTTTATGATTAAACGAGGGATTCCATTGTCATTCCTATGTAGTGTGAGTACGCATATGTAGTGCGTTTAGGTTAATATGGCATTCAACCGTATTCGTCTGTATTTAACTCTTTTTTGGTTTGTTAATATATTTATCGGGGTAAAACCATTACCAAAGAAAAACAACGAAACAAGCCAAACGAGTTAGAGTAAAATGCAGGATTAGTCTTTGCACTTTACCAAAACCATGAGATTGAAAAATAGACTTATATTTTTAACCGTTGTTTTATAGTGATTGTGTATGTTTTTAACATTCAATAAATATAACTATATGATGTTATCATGTATTGCGAATATGAAATGTTCATGTTAGTTTACAAATTATACTGCTTACAATTAATAGTATATGACTATGATGAATAAAGTAAATAAACAAATAGAATTCTAAGTTTACTTTGGTAATTGAATCAAAGTTCTTCGGATTTGTATATTGGGCTAATGGTCTAAAAAAGCATCGAACTTGTCACGTTTTTCTTTTGTAAGCTATAAACTTTTAATTTTTCTTTTGTATGCTTACACTTTGCTAATCTTCCTATTGTAGCCATCAAACGGGGGTAATTTGACGTGGCACTTGATTAACCAACTTTTTTCCCGTTTTCCTCTTTTAGCCAATGTTAAACCTTGCCCCTAAACTTTAATTTTTGACATTTTTCACCCTTTAACCCTTTTAAGGGTTAACAACTTACACACTTTATTATATATCCCTACACTTTATTTATTTACATTTTCCACCCTTTAATACTATAAATTTAATTGATTTTGCAAATGATAATAACAAAAGAAAGTCCAGTGCCTGGACATTTCATTGATCATAAATGTTTATGAATGACCATCAATTAGTGCCCTCGTATGATGTACAAAATAGGCTATTTTGTTGATGGTTCATTCATAAACTGTTAGCTTTTAGCTTAGCAGTACCAAACTGGTACTAATGAGTTTTGTTCAAATATTATAGACTCAACATACATAATTAATGTTTACCAACCTATGCCCTCACATGTACAATATGGGCATATTTGTAGTCAACTGTTCAAACATCACTCCACATTCAAGGCTGTGTTTTGACTACTGCCTTGTTTTCCCAACTTCCTTTGGAGGATTCTTGCACTTGGCATCATCAATGCAGCTTGTTGTGTTTTTTCTTATGGGTGAAGTTGGTCCTGAGTTTGTTCTTGGGTTTTCTCTACTTAATTCAAGTCTATCTCAACTTGTTCTTGTTGGAATTTTAACAATCAAGTTAACCAATTTAACTCTTACGAGTACGCAGCGGATAGATCTAGTCTAGTACAATAATTAACACACATGTAAAACACAATAAGGGACATGTAAATTAAATAGGAAACATACCCTCGTAGACACCAGCAAAATATGAAACCAAGAATGAGAAACGAGTGACTAAGTTGTCACATCTACGAGTGCTCACACAAACACGTAAACAAGCACGCCCGAATGCTAGTCCAAACCTCACGTATACCCAATACAACTATTGTATCCAAAACCCACTGAAAATCGATCACCGAAACCCTCACAAGAGATAGAACCGAATTACAGAAAGGTGGTGTAGGGTTTTAACCGAATTCGGTTGTAACCCTGCTACAGTACAACCGAATTAGAGATCCACAAACCCTAGCTCGACTCTGCTTATTGTCACACCTTGAAAATACGTAAACCAATGTATAACACCTTCTGGAATAAACCTGGGATCGAATCACAAGTTGAAAAACCCTAATTGATTTAACCGAATTAGGACAGAAGGTTTAAAGTTAACAGAATTAGGAAACTGTTTTGGTATAGAGTTTTGTTTCGGCTGTTTTGGAGAGAAGAGATGCAAAAGGAAGATCTATAGTCTAACTCAAGACTTAGGAAACGCGTATATGCGCGATGTTATACAAAGACTCTATTGTTTAGCGGGAGCTTGTTTAGA
The DNA here is from genome assembly GCA_026074375.1 of Tanacetum coccineum. NCBI lineage: Eukaryota > Viridiplantae > Streptophyta > Magnoliopsida > Asterales > Asteraceae > Tanacetum > Tanacetum coccineum. The sequence goes on from BQNB010008800.1 coordinate 45,720, forward strand.
GAGAAGAAGAATGCCAAAAGGCAAAGATCTAATGAGGTTATTTTCCTTGTTACCTTGGACGTGGCCATAAGGAGTTAGAGTTTGCGAGGTCCTTATAAACTTAGCCTTCCAAAGTCGTCAAAAGTGAGATAAGAATTAACTCACTAGACATTTTTAAAACCCTTATCATCAACAACCCCTTAAAGCCTTAACACACCAATTGCCACCATCCCGCACCTCCTTACCTCAACCAAATACAATCGAATACCAAGACACCTCCTAGACACCATCCTCCCCCTCAGGCCAGCTATATACGCCGACGATAGGGACACACTGCCACACGAATAAGTTCTATGATCTCTCTAAAATCGTAGTACAACAATGTCCAAAAGTTGATAACCGTCAGCAATCATCTAGTAATCATTTCTGTGAAGTAAACAAAACGCACTCTAAGTGATTTAACCTAGTAAGTAGTGTGCCATCGTCCACAGGCCAAAATAGCGTGAGATGTCACGATCACTCCCTATAGTCATAATAACGTAGATATATTTCAAACTACCTCACAATTCCTCAAGGCTACTATTAGCCCATTTGGAGAGAGATCTTGTAAGTAGGGAGCAAACAAAATTCATTCAAAACGTTCAGTGTATCTAATGACGCTAAACAGTCTAGCAACACACACATTCATTTTTAAAACCAAATGTCCCCTGAAGATCAAGTTTTCTCCTAAACCACACCAGATACAGCATGGAGTTATCTTTGATGCTCTCCTCCAACAATTACATCAATCCCTTTTCTCATAATCTCTCTCGTCTAAACTGCCCAACACCACACGGATATAGCAATCCTAAACTCCTCTTGCCCTTCAACAGTTTACAACTCATCTTACATGTGATTATCCTCACGAGAACTAGTCAAACAAATCAGATACAACAACTACATTCCAACAAACCTTACATCAAGAATCAACTTGGATTACATCTTCTAACGGCGCGGTTCAGGAATAAAACCGTCATGTTCCCCATCACAGACACATTCAAATCCTGCGATACAACATTCACAGAGAGAGGCCGCTAGATACTCGTGAGTCTACAGTCTACACAATAATTTGCACATATCTCGTGTAGCGGAGCCGACCAATAATCACTATCTATGAACTCACAAGTGTAGTGAATAACTGTTTGTCACAACACTTCTCAAATCACATAGTCTTTACATAACTACTCATTTTACAAGAGACACAGTCTTGAGCATAGAACAATTCAAACGCGTTCTAACACAGGGTAACAGACACTTGCTTTCTGTACATCTCAACGTCCAAAGCGAGACATGACCTTCTCAAATTAACCATTTTCAAATTATTACCTTCATGCACACCCACCAACTACTCACATTTCAATAACGTAACACCGCACAGGCTCGATGGGTTTCCCATATTCACGCCTCCTTGTAGCGTATACACAACACAAGCTTTAAGCAGTGATCATCCCTCCAAATATTCACACAAGCGCGAGAAGTATAAACCCAACAACTCACATTTCTGCCGTTACTGTTAATCAATATGATTCCACTATCGTTAACACCGACCACTTGAAGACACCTTATTATCAAGCAAAACTGACAAAATCTATTCAGATTGCGAATCAAAACAATGCAAATCTAGGAATCTATCCTAATTGACATCGTTATCACTCGTATATGAGAGGCCAATAATCCACACCTCTCTCACTTTTCATGTCATCAGAAAACAACTTAAAATTGTTTTACAATCCCATACCAAATGACTAATAAACACAGATTTACCCCATGAAACTACGTAGCTGGAAGACAGTCCAATATACCTAGTAAGTGTTTTGAATGCTTTGGAAAAAGCCAACGCTTTTGTAAACGGATCAACTAAGTTGTCATCTGTGTGAACATTTTCTAACTGTATTCCCAAAATTCAATAAACTTCGCGGAGGTAGTGAACTTATGGCACTGAAGTGTCGTAGCCACCTTTAGTGATTCCAGACTCATTACAGATAGTTGGATTTGCTCCAGTATTATCACAATACATAATAATGGGTTTTTCAATTGTGGGAACAACACGAGCCCAGAAAATGAATTTCCTAACCCATACAGCTTTCTTAGAAGCATCAAAAGGCAGCAATATACTCACTTCTGCCGATGAAGTACAAAAATGCTTTGCTTGGCACTCTTCCAGTCAACAGCACCTCCATTTAAAATGAACACATATCCAGTCTGAGACTTGAGGTCATCAGCATCCGTCAGATATCCAGCATTAGTGTAGCAAGAAACCCTGAGCTCTCGTTTTAGATCACCTCCGTAAACTAGAAACATGTCCTTAGTATTCCTGAGATACTTCAGAATGTTCTTAACAGTAGTCCAGTGAAGATCACCTGGATCTGTTGGAATCGGCTTGTATATTTCTAGCGAACGCAACATCAGGCGAGTACACCTTACAACATACATTAATATAACCCACAGCTGAGGCATAAGGAACACTTTGCATGCGCTTTCAATTCAGCAGTGTAGAGGCACCTTAAGGATTTATACCAATCTGTGCTTATCTTGCAAGGGGATACTTCCACGTTTGGAACTCTCCATGTGAAATCGCTTTAAAGATTTTCTCGATATAAGCCACTTACATAAGCCAATCAACCGTCGTGATCTATCTCTGTATATCTTGATTCCAAGAATATATGCAGCTTCACTTAAATCTTTCATTGCAAAACACTTTCCAAGGTAGTATTATAACACTAGTAACATTATAATACTGTATTCCGTGATCCAAATAGTCGTCGACATACCGATTAGAAACGTGACATACTCCCACTAGCTTTTAAGATATACACTATGGCTCATCAGCATTTTGACTGAAACCAAATTTCGTAATTCCATCATTAAAACGCTATTCCATAGCCTTGATGCATTGCTTAAGCCCATAAGATGGAACGTATCAGGCTTGCATACTCCGGATTTGGATATTTGGATTGACAAAACTCGAGGTAGCTCCATGTAAACCTCTTCATGAGATATCCATTGAGGAAGTGAAGTTTGACAACCATTAGCCAAATCTCCATAGTCCATAGTACGCGGCTATGTCTATAATAAACCTCATAGCTCTAATGTCTGCAACAGTGAAGAAAGTTTCCTCCTATAAGCACGTTACTCTTGCGGAGATTGTTGAGATTATTAACGCCATCTATAGCTGCCCTCCACTGATGTGCATCATTTAATATTCAACACTCAGTCGATTCTACCAGCCTTCACACAAGTTAGAGCTGGCTCCTCATTTCTTGACAAGATACCTCACACACATGCCCCTACTCATCCGATTATTGCGCGCCATATGTATACATTAGTGAAAGCTTCCAATCCTCAAGATACCCGCCAAGAACCACTTCATTCGACTCTCTCAATGTGTGATTGGCCACTTCCTTCCCATAACTCACACAGTTAAACACTTATATGATTCCAGCATCTATCTTATCCTGACTTCAGGGACCCGACACACACAGCGAGGATACAAGCTTCACATATTCACAGAGGCGGCGATATCCCTGAGACATCTTCCCTCTCTAACAATCTTAACCCATGCGTTCTCTGCCGTCAAGCATCACAAGTGACTGTACATTTCTCAAACAACACAACTGACGAACATTCAGTTCAGATGCCGAGTAACGGATAGTCCTCTATAGATTAGGACCTACCAGAATGAACATAGACATACAGTATCACTAAGGTCATAGAACTCACACATTAAACACACTATTGTATAAGATGCATTCCATCTTAATGATCTTAAGACGAGTATGATACAAGACTCGATGCGTACACACTTACGTCTCGTTATCTATATCAGATCTATGCTCATAAAAAACATATTTCAGGTACAGTGAGACACGATATGAACATGGTAGTGATTGTAGATATGCATATAAGTAGTACAAACTTGAGAGAACTGACGACAGTCGATCACACGTTAGCAGACAAAGAGAGGAAATCAAGGATATGTAGATTCAGAAATATGATAATGGATATAGTGAGTATCTGGTGCTCAGTATACGAATTATTGTATGGACAATAGATTGAGGGATTCGAACGATTGTTATGTAATTAATATGTTTTGTGATATTGTTTCGACGTGTACTAACTTTGAGTCTCTATGGGGCATTAGGTTACTAAGAAGTTTCATAAGTATCTTTAAATATTGTGAATTAAAATTAAAGTTGTAGATATGAGAGATGAGTCACATATCTGCTTTTCTGAGTGACTTTGAAAATTCAGAATATAGGTATATATAAGTGCCTGACTTGTTATCTTACTAACTTCTGCAGTTCTGGGTGTGGATGATTCATTCAGAGTCAGGATATGCATCTTGATTGATCACATCTAGAGACTTTGTGGAATTGATGTCAATTTTCGGTACATGGCGAGAGAGTGGCGATGCATGGGTTGATCAATAATCAATATTTGTTAGTTCAATATATTGAGAGTTGGGTATGTTTAGAATATAAGTATAAGGAACCATATCTAGTAGGGTTCTGTTTCTCCTCTCCGACACACCATTGTGTTGTGGAGTGTAAGAAGGAGTACGATGGGCGATAATCCTATGATCCTTGAGATGATCCAAAAACTCTTAACTCATATACTCGCCCCCACGATCAGAACGTAGCGATTTTATAGTCTTGCTGAGTTGATTTTCTACTTCTTTTTGAAACATTTTGAAAGTTTCAAACACTTCATGTTTATGTTTCAACAAGTAAACATAACCATAACGACTAAAGTCGTCAGTGAAAGTGACGAAGTAGCTTTCTCCTTGCCTTAAAGTGATCTTAAATGGGCCACATACATCGGTGTGTATTAGTCCAAGTAAGTCTTTGGACCTTTCCACTTGATGTGTGTAAGGTTTTCTTGCCATCTTTCCAGACATACAAGGAACGCATTTTTCAAAAGCCCTAAGGTCAGTTGAATTGAGAAGTCCATCGTGTTGCAACTTTTCAATGCGTTTCTTGCTGATGTGTCCAAGACGACAGTGCCACAAGAGAGCAGAGTCCAAGTCTAGCTTGGCTCTTTTGTTGCTTACAGTATATATAGAACTTTCATTTGCATAAGAATTAGACAAATCAATTTCAAAAATACCATCCCTTGGGATAGCACTAAAATAAACCATGTTATTCCTAGAAACTTGAATTGTATTATTCACGAAGCGGTTAATAAAACCATCTTCGTACAAACGGGAAACTGAAATTACTCCTCTAGTAATAGAAGGAGCATAATGACAATTGTTCAAAACAATAACTAATCCGCTAGGGAGAGATAAATCAAAGTTGCCAATTGCTTCTACAGCTTCACGTTGACCATTGCCCACGTACAAGCTAAGAGCCCCCGGCTTTAGTTTCCTACTTGCCCTTAGACCCTGCGTTGTATTACAAATATGAGTACCACAACCAGTGTCATAGATCCATGATCTGTTAAGGAAAGTATTGAGTTCTATAACGAAGATACCTGAACCACCACCAGCTCCAGAGGCTGCGTTCTTTTTCTTCTTTAGCAACTCGGCTAAGTACTGAGGACAGTTCCTCTTCCAATGTCCGGTCTCACCACACGGAATCTTGGGCTTGGGAGCATAAGCGTGCTTATTTTTCCCATTCCCTTGATTTTGTCCCCTGGCAGCCTTTTGGGGTTGCGGTTTGTTGTGCTTTTTACCTTTCTGGACTTTACCAGCTCGAATAGCATGTAGAGCAGGAGCGTTGTTTTTGGGCAGATTAAGAGTTTGCTCATGGAGCTTTAGCATAGCATGCAACTCGTTAACAGTCTTCCCCAGGCTATGCATGTTGTAATTCTGCACAAACCCATCAAATTCCTTGCGTAGACCGATAAGAATCAGACTCACAGCAAGGCCAAGTGTCACGGGGTGCCCCAAACGCTCTAGATTGTCAATATAGCCCTTCATTTTCAGAACATACGAGCTAACTGACTGCCCTTCTTCCTGTTTACAGGCGTGAAAATCACGCGTAGTCTGAAGAAGCTCCTGCTCTGCTTGCTGGGCAAACAGAGTTTTTAACTCCTTTAGCATGTCATTAGCATGGAGGTTTTCCAGATTTCGTTGGATCTCTGGCTCCATGGTCATGAGCATGAGTCCAGCAATCTCTTTTGATCCTTTAACCCAAGCAGTATGAGCTGCAAGGATTTCAGGAGCAACATGCTGACCCGCAGGAGCTACAAGAGCAGGAGGAAGTGGCTGCTCTAGGTAATTCAACTTATCCTCAATTGATAGTACAATCCTAAGTTGTCGATACCAATCAATAAAGTTGGGTCCAGTCAGTTTTTGCTTCTCGAAGAAGCCCCTGAAGACCGAATTGTTAGTTGACGAGGTTGTCATCTACAATTTAGAAAAAGTTCAAATATTAGTATTGTCGATAATTAAATTCTTAAAGGAATTAACTACCCAATTAATTACTAATAAGACTAAGATCCAACTTGACCTCCCACTTATTACAGAAGGTCTGACCAACGTGTAAACAAGTAGGGCAAGAGGTAAGCGACGAGCGTTAATTGCATGGAATGCAACTCTTAGATTTATGAGACTAATGACATTAGTAACTCTTATAGTAATGTCAAAAGCATATTTGGTCTCATCTTATGCCTCGGGTCCGAGGTCTGACCAGGAAACTCGATTTAAGTCCACCAAAACAGAACGTGCGAAAATTGATATAGGTCTGACCTATGAAAAAAATTCGCCATGGGTTGGCAAGGCCCTTAGGTCTGACCAGAGAGGTCAAGCCAAATGCACGTGTTCTAGGTTTGGCTGGCATAGACTTAAAACTTCATATAAGGGTATACACATAAATGTGACAAAGTTGTGTACAAGAAGCATGCAAAACAACTTGTAGCACAAAGTTAAGAAAACATTTTGTTAACCTTTTTGGTATAGCAATCATTTTGTCAAATGTTCACGGTAGCTCCATTTAGGACGCACAAAGAAGCGGAGAAACAGGTCAGCGCGAAGCGTATTAAAAACCTGACTTCATTTGGGGAATCTTACTTCAACCCGCCTTAAACTTCTCTTTTAGTTTGTCCATAATGGGTGAGCCGTACTTCCAATTGACTAATGATGCTATGTATGTTAAGAAACCCCTTTTGTTAACATTAGTTTTATTGATGCCAATATGGTGGGATTACAAATTTGATCAAACCCTATATTGTACTCCTACTTGGTCCGAAGACAAGTAATTCCAATAATTCCCTCATATGCCGAAGCATGTAGTGGGGCGGGAGAAAATTAAAGATCAATTCAACCCCATACACCGGATATAAAACCAAAGCTTTACAAGAAATCAAATTTCATAGTTTAATGTCCGTATTAATTTGTCCAAAAACCCCGGTTTCGCAAATAACACATAACTGGTCACAAGGAATAAAATTACGTGTGTAATATTAGACATGTTCAATCCAAGTTTCTTTATAAGTATTAGTCCGGTTTTTGAGAGTTTCATAAAATCTATATTTTGCTAATATTGACTAGACACAAGGCATATCACATATAAGCAATTAAAACAGACTAAAAATTGGATTGAAAATTGAGGAACAAACTCTTGTAATGAAAGCAGTAAATCACATAATGCCTCGAGTTTTCAAAAGAGTCTTCCCCAATTTGGAGAACCATAAGACTCTCATTAGGTTTTCTGCTAAAGTGCTTAGATTGCCACATCCATCATATAATATGATTGCGTGAGTCTTATAGCCGAGATTAAGCAAGAATATAATCATCATGGCAGCTTAATTAACATTTAATTTATGATATATTCTTCTTTTTATCAATATAACATTTGTGTTGATTCTAGGTTGTTTATTCATTATTTATGGCAAGGATTGCATGTCGTTGCCATAATTTTCAATAAAAACAATAAATAAACCAATTTCATGCAGCCCTAGCGTGTTAAAATCGTATGTAATTCATAAATACTAAACTAATGGCTCGTGATGCCACTGTTGGAATTTAACAATCAAGTTAACCAATTAACTCTTACGAGTACGCAGCGGATATTGATCTAGTCTAGTATAAACAATTAACATACATATACACACAATAAGGGACATGAAAAATAAATAGAGACATACCCTTGAAGTCACCAGCAAGTAATTGAAACTGAGAACAAGAAACTAGTGACTAAGTGGTCACCTCTACGAGTGCTCACACAAACACGTCTAACAAGTACGCCCGGATGCTAGTCCAAACTTCACGAATAACCCAATACAACTAGTGTAGACCAATCACCCCTGAATAAAAGTCCTAATACCTCTCTTGTATATAGCACCGAAAATCAGAAGATGAAAACAAAGGGTTCCACCAAATTCGGTTGTAACCGAAATAAGGGAAACACAACTGAAAAACAATGAAAATGAACCCTAGATGCTTTCAGCTATTGTCACGCCTTGACAATGAATGTACCAACAACTTAAACCTCCTGGACTTTATATGGGATCGAATCACACAAAGAAAACCCTATAAGGGTTAACCGAAATCAAACAGTAGGTAAAAGAATGAACCGAAAATCAATGAAACCTTGTTTAGGGTTTTGATTTGCTCGGCATATATTGGGAGAGATGGAAGACCGAATATTTGTGATTAGGGTTGAGTCTTATTTCTGTTCATTGTGAGGCTAAAGACTTGAGTATTTATACACCTCAATTACAAGTTGTAGTTTAGCTCAAAACCTTAACAACTTGAAGCTTATCACAACTATCAATCCTTATCTCAACCCTCAAGCCTTATCACTAAATAACTTAACCCCAAAGTCATTCTAGAAGCCTCCTTATGGCCGGCATTCTATTAAGTACCATGAGGTTCGGTTTTAGCCATCTCAAGTCCCTTTGGTTTACATTTTAGAAAGCAACGTGAAGAAATAAACGTACTCTAAATGTTTTACGTGTGTGCCCCCAATAGGCTCACACACTTCTAGTCGTGTTCGAGCTAGTCCAACTCACATAATCCAACATAAAGTTTTCTGAGTAGGTCTTTTTAAACCACTAATAGATCTTGTTCACAAATACTATCCTTTATTTGTTTGGCCACAAGCATGAGATATGATTCATCTACCATTCAACTTTGTCATCTTGTTCATGCAGTTAATGGAAACATTTAGCATGCATCTTAAATAACCATGACCCAACCTTCATAGGCTATGGCAATTTTAAAAAACCTCAACTTGAATGATATAATCTAGCTTTTAAGAGTGGTCTAACCCTTGATTTTTGTATGCTAATAGCCACCATCAAACTTTCAACTAGCTTTGAACCAAACACATTCCAGCTGTAGATGTTATCAACTCATGAAATCTATATATAATCGTCTTAATCAATATGCAAGATTACACTATTTCTTTCAAAAGACACAAACCTTAGAATATATTAGATATCAAGTGATACACCAACAAAAGCAGAGCATAAAAGAGCAAACCATAAATAAGTGACAACAAATTCCCCACCTTACACAACTTTGGATCTGAGAAGATAAGAAAAAAGAGAAAAATATATAGTTATAAGGGTACCCGTCGGTTGAGCACTTGTGGGTTGAGCAGCCGTCAGTTGAGCATTTGATGGGAGATAAGACAAAGTAGTGGTTGAGTGTTGTGGACCACAATAGTAGGTCATTCCTGCATCTAACATAAAGTAAAATGTATTACAGAATAAATGTTAGTCAAAGTAATTATGTTAGTCAAAGTTGTTAGTCAAAGTTATTTATGTTAGTCAAAGTAATTGGCTCAAGCTCGGTTTGTGGGCTTGTGGTCCACTAAGATTTCTCTCTTGTAATCTCTATATATTGTGATGAATAATAAATCATACCTACGGGGTTTTTATTGTCTAACATGGTATCAGAGACCAACCCTAAAACTCTCAAAAAAAAATTAGTCAGACACAAGTTGTTCCTGGGGTAATGTTTAATATTCCATCCACAAAGCTGCTCATGACCATCATAAGCTTATCGATAATGATATGTGGGATCTTGCTATGGAAAGACGTGACAAGAAGATGGTTGACAAAACTATCAACATTAGGAAGTTTGATGGTGGGGATATATGGAATACTCGTTCATCAGCAAGTCAAGAAAACTAGAAGTTTGTCCTATTTATTTATCGGTTTTCCTTTTTTTATGTTAAAAAAGGTTATGTTTTGTCCATTGTTAGTGATTTGTGTTATTTGTGCTAATTTCATAAATACACACAACCGCGCGTGATTTGTGTTGGTGATTTGTGCGAAGGTCACAAATCCACACAATTTGTGTTGGTGATTTGTGTTAAGGTCACAAATTCACACAACCGTGATTTGTGTTGGTGATTTGTGCTAAGGACACAAATTCACACAACCGTATTGTTTTATTGTTTGTTTGTTTTAATGTTTTATTTTGTTTTCTGCTTCAGTCCGAGCTTTCGTGATTTCGCCGCTCGAACATTGTCCCTAGTATTCCTGAGAATACAGTTAGAATGTCTTAACATAGTCCATGAAGATCACGCTGGATTCTGTTGGAATCGGCATGTTATGTTCTGACGATATGCAACATCAGGGCGAGTACATCTCACAGCATACATAATAGAGACCCCACACCGAGCATATGTGAACATTACTTTGCAATGCGCTTCCATTCAGCTAGGTGTAGTATGAGCACCTTGTGATGTACTCCAATCGAGATTTAACTTGTCTTGCATAGGGGATACCTGCCACTTTGGAATTCTCCTTTGAAATCGCTTTAAGATTTTCTCTATATAAGCACTTTGACATAAGCCAATATCAACCGGCTTTGATCTATCTCTGTAGATCTTAATTCCAAGAATATATGCAACTATTCACCGAATAATCTTTCCCATCGCAAAACACTTTCCAATGTAGGATTTAACATCTGTAACATTGGAATGGCTGTGTCCCATCACTTAATATGTCGCGTCCGACATACAGATTTCAGAAAGTGACATTACTCCGACTAGCTTTTAATATACACATGGCTCATACAGCTTTTTGACTTGAAAACTAAATTTTCTTTACATTTCATCATCAAAACGCTCTATCCAGTGCCGTTGATGTCTTGCTTAAGCCATAAAATGGAAACGTTTGTCAAACTTGCATACTCGGTTTGGATATTTTAGATTGACAAAACCTTTCAGGTTCTCCATGTAAACCTCTTCATTGAGAAATATCCATTGATCTGGAAGGCAGTTTTGACATCTAGTTTTCCAAATCTTCTAGGCATAAGTAACGCAGCTATGGCTATGCAAGAATCCTAATAGCTCGAATGTCTGCAACAGGTGTAGAAGGTTTCCTCATAAATCAATCCCTGGGGTTTTGAGTATAGCCTTCGCCACAAGAACGAGCTTTATAGGTGTGTACACAGCTCCATCCATGTTGGTGTCTTTTGGTCTTAAGACCACTCTTGCTACCACGGTTTCTGCCATTAGGAGGAAGTTCAAAAACCAGATCCAAACTCGTGTCTTTCATGGATTGCATTTCCACATTCATACATTAAGCCATTTCACCGGGAACAGAGCTCAGGGTCAACAATGCAGCTTTATAGTTACCGGTTCACCGAGATCTCCCGCTAACTTATGTTCCTCAGCATCGTTGTAATAGAACGCATACGATCTTGTGGGACGTCGTGTCCTAGTGGACTACGAAAGGGACTGATATTCCTCTTTGGAGGTTCATCCATTTCTAATCACCTCTCATGCATTTTAAGCTAGTGTCTATAGAAAGGATGCGTATCTTCTTCATAGTGAATAATTTCAAGATCTCTAGACTACCCACTTCTTTTGTTTATAAAGACGAATTCTTAGGGAATTCAGCATTCCGAGCACAAGGACTTACAGTTTCTCGGGATGGGGAGTAAAGAATACTGCACCCATTGTTTCCTTTGGGTGACTCCTATGAAGATACCACATTAATCAGACCTGGGGTCTAACTATGTCCAGCTTTGTAAGTTGTATCTCGCTTACAAGTGCCTCACAACCCCAGACTACTTTAAGTAAGAGACAGCTTAGGGGCTTGGCCATGCCATACTTCGAGAGATGGGGTCTTTTCATCATCAACCTCCCCTAAATGGAACCATATTGTGAATGCAATGCCGCAGTCTCAAGAGCATAATCCCAAAAAGACTAGGAAGAGTTGTGACTCATCATAGATCGAACATATCTAGTAGGGATTTCTGTTTCTCCTCTCCACACCAGCATTGTGTATGTGATGTAAGGAGAGTACGATTGACGGACATCCCATGCATGCTTGAGATGATCTCAAAAAGTTCTGACTCATATATTTGCCTCACGATTAGAACGTAGCGAATATTATGGTCTTGTTGCCGAGTTTGATTTTCTACTATCTTTTGAAACACTTTGAAATTTCAAACACATTTAATCTCACTTATATTTAATTGTGTTATATATAGTATAAAGCAACCAAGGTAGAAAATCTAGTTGTTACAAAAAAGAAGACATTAAACCTTAAGTATGCGAAAGGACAGAGCTCTAATCACGATAATTGGTCAGTATAGGATGTCTAAACAACATCTAAGTATAGACGAGAATTAAAACGTCATTAGATCTTATAGTATGAAAATACGAAATAAAAGCTGTTAGAGCGTGAAAAATAAGGCGAAGATACCAACCGAAACAAGACGAAGCAAAAGGAGGTAACTTTCATCATGATTTATGTTTAGATAAGTAAAGAATAACCATAACGACTAAGTCCGTCAGTAAAAGTGCGAAGTAGTTTGTTCCTTGCCTTGATGTGAGCTAAATGGCCACAACAACATCGGTGATTATTAGTCACAGTAACCTTTGAGCCCTTTCCACTTGATGTGTGTAAGAGTTTTCTTGCATCTTTCCAAGACATACAAGGAACGGCATCTTTTCAAAGCCCTAAGGTCAGTTGAATTGAAAGTCCATCGTGTTTAACTTTTCAATCGATTCATGATGATGTGTCCAAGACGACAATGCCACAAGAGAGCAGAGCCAAGTCTAGCTTGGCTCCTTTGTGCTACATAATATAGAACTTTCATTGCATAAGAATTTGATAAATCAAATTCAAAAAATACCATCCCCTTGGGTCATATGCACTAAAAATACACCATGTTATTCCTAGAAACTTGAAATCTATATTATCACGAAGTGGTAAAAACCATCTACGTACAAACGAAACTGAAAGTACTCCTCTAGTAATAGAAGGAGCATCATGGCAATGTCAAGTAACAATAACTTATACCGCTAGGGAGAGATAAATTAAAAGTATTGCCAATTTGCCTTCCAGCAACTTTACGTTAACCATTGCCTACGTATAAGGCTAAGAGCCCCCGCTTCAGTTTCCTACTTGCCCTAGACCCTGCTTGTATAAAATATGAGCTACAACAACCAGTGTCATAGATCCATGATCTGTTAAGGAAAGTATTGACAGTTCTCTACCGAAGATTACCTGAACCCACCACCAGCTCCAGAGGCTTGCGTTCTTTTTCTTCTTTATAGCAAACTCCGGCTTAGTACTGAAGAGGACAGTTCCCTTCCAGTGTCCTGTCGAGCACCACACTCATGACAGATTAAGTCCTTATATACGGGATCTTCCACTTGGGTGGAAGGGGGAACTCTTGGGCTTGGGAGCATAAGCATGCTTTATTTCTTTTCCCATCTCCCTTGATATTTTGTCACCCTGGAAGCCTTTTAGGGTTTGCACGGTTTTGTGTGCTTTTTTGCCTTTCTGGACTTTACCTGTTCGAATAACATGTAGAGCAGGAGCGTTGTTTTTAGGCAGAGTTTGCTCATGGAGCTTTAGCATAGCATGCAACTCGTTAACTGTCTTCCCCCGGCTATGCATATTATTATTCCTGCAACAAACCCCGTCAAAATATCCTTGTCGGAGATCACGATTTAAAATCAGACTCATAAGCAAGGCGCGAGTGTTAGCGGGTGCCCAAACACGCCTAGATTGTCCAATATAATCCCTTCATTTTCAGATAAAATAAAAGCAATACGAGCAGCACTGCCTGCCCTTCTTCTTGTTTGCAAGAGTGACTAAATCTCGTGTAGTTCGAAGAACTCTCGACACTGCCTGGCCTGGCATACAAGAGCATTTTAACCTGTGAATCAGGGCTTAAAACTATCGCTGTCGGCACGTCAGTACAGCAAGGAAGTTTGAAACTCACTTCGATACACTTGGCAACACTTAAAACTCATTGTATGCCATCACAATTATTATCTGGATCTCTTTAGCATGACATAGCTGAGGTTTTCATAGTTCGTTGGATCTCTGGCTCCATGTCATGACATGATTCCAGCAATCTCTTTGAGATCACTTTAACCCAAGCAGTAGTGCGCTGGCAATAGATTGACGGAGCAACATGCTGACCCGTCAGGAGCTACAGGACAGGAGGAAGTCTTAAGCTTAGGTAATTCAACTTAATCCTGCAATGATAGTACAACTCTCACTAGTTGTCGATACAATCAATAAAGTTGGTTCCAACAGTTTTTTGCCTTCTCGAAAGAATCCTCCTGCATAAACCGAATGTTAGCTGACGAGGTGTACATCACAATTTAGAAAAAGTTCAAAATATTAGTATTGTCACATAATTAAATTCTTAAAGGATTAACAACCCAAATTAATTACTAATAAGACTAAATCCAACTGACCTCCCACTTTATTACAGAAGGTCTGACCAACGGTAAACAAGTAGGGCAAGGAGGTAAAGCGACGAGCGTTATTGCATGGAATGCAACTCTTAGATTTAATGAGACTAATGGACTTAGTAACTCTATCGTAATGTCACAAAGCATATTATAGTCTCATCTTATGCCTCTCGTATCCTGAGGTCTGACCAGGAAACCTCGATTTAAGTCCACCAAAACAAAACGTGCGAAAATTGACATAGATCTGACCTATGAAAAAATTCGCCATGGGTTGGCAAGGCCCTGAGGTCTGACCAGAGAGGTCAACCCAATCCTGTGTTCGAAGTTTTGGCTCTTAGGAGCATAGACATAAAACTTCATATAAGGTAAACACATAAAATTGCCAAAGGTTGTTTATAAGAAGCATGCAAAAAACAACATGTAGCACAAAGATTAAGAAAACATTTTGTTAACCTTTTTTGTATAGCAATCATTTTGTCAAATGTTACCACGGACTCTCCATTTAGGACGCCACAAAGAAGCGGAGTATAAACGGTCAGCGCGAAGTTCCGTATTAGAAGAACCTGACTTCATTTTTGGGGAATCTTACTTCAAACCCAGCCTTACACTTCTCTTAAATCTAGTCCATTAATGGGTGAGACGTACTTTCCAATTGACTAATTGATGCTATTGTATGTTAAGAAACCCTTTTGTTAACATTTAGTTTTATTGATGCCAATATGGTGGGATTACAGATTGATCAACCCTATATTGTACTCCTACTTGGTCCGATAACTGGGGGGGGGGGGGGGGGGGGGGGGGGGGGGGGTTAATTCCAATAATTTCCTCAATGCCGAAGCATGTAGTGGGGCGGGAGGAAAAATTAACGATCAATTCAAACCCCATACCGCGTCATATAGTAAAACTAAAGCTTCACAAGAAATCAAAATTTCATAATTTAAATGTCTATATTAATTTGTCCAAAATATCCCGGTTTCGCAAATAACACATACTGGTCACCGGAATAACAAAATACTATTGTGTAATATTAGACATTTCAATCAAATTTCTCTATATAGTTATTAGTTTGGTTTTAAAGAGTTTCATAAAAATCCTATAGTTGCAAATATTGACTAGACACAAGGCATATCACATATAAGCAACTAAAACAGCTAAAAATTGGATTGAAAATTGAGGAACAAACTCTTAAAATGAAAGCAGTAAATCACATAATGCCTCGAGTCTCAAAACAAAAGAGTTCTTCCACCCAATTGGAGAACCATAAGTCTCTCACTAGGTTTTTCGGCTAACGTTCTAGATCGCACACATACATCATATCTCTCAGCATTGGCGTGAGTCCTTTACAACCCATCTAGATACAACCAGAATACTGATTAACAATAGCAACTTAATTAACATTTAATTTTTACTAGACTTCTTTTTATCATTTTATGTTGTGTAGAAAAAAAATTCTAGGGTTTTTATTCATTATTTATGGCAATGATTGCATGTCGTTGCCATAATTTTCAATAAAAACAATAAATAAACCAATTTCATGCAGCCCTAGCGTGTTTTAAATCGTATGTAATACATAAATACTAAACTAATTGGCTCGTGATGCCACTGTTGTAATTTAACAATCAATTGTTACCATTTATCAGACACTACACTGCGAGTACGCCGCAGGATAGATCCGATTCTAGTACAAATAATTAACATACATGTAAAACACAATAAGGAACATGAAAAATAAATAGAGACATACCCTTGAAGTCACCAGCAAGTAATTGAAACCGAGAACAAGAAACTAGTGACTAAGTGGTCACCTCTACGAGTGCTCACACAAACACGTAAACAAGTACGCCCGGATGCTAGTCCAACCTCACATATACCAATACAACAAGTGTATATCAAATTAACTGAAAAACCGAAATCCAAAAGCCTCACAAACCCCTAGACCGAAAATCAGAAAGAAACAATTAGGGTTGAACCGAATTTGGTTGTACCCCTGCTACAGTACCACCGAAAATGAGATTCACAACCCCTAGCTCGAATCCAACTATTATCAGACCTTGACAATAAGTAAACCAACGTTATAAACCCACTGGATCAGATCTGGAATCAAACCACACTTTGGTCATCTTAAAAAGATTAACCGAAAAGATCAAGAAGGTTTTGTATGAATCGAAAATCAAAACTGTTTGGAGTTAGTATTTGATTTCGGCTGTTGTATGTAGAAGAGAAGGATTTGCAGCTTTTGTGAGTGTGTATGTTCTGTATGTCGACCAGAATGAGCTTAGGGAAGGGAGTTTAAATAGCCTCTCACCCTTAAGTCATGATAAGACTATAACATTGAGTTTAAGTCTTATCACACCACTTCTAAACCTTATCTCATTCAACCTTCTCCTCATCATCAACATTCATTGCACCTAGACCCTCTCTAGAATCATCCTTAGGCCGGCTAGCCCATTAGGACACCACATAATTCATGTCTTGGCCGTTCTTTGTCCGAATGGTTTACTTTAGAAACGATACGTGAAGTGAATAAACGTACTCTAAATATTTTATCGTGTGTGCCCCCAATAGGCTCACACACTTCTAGTTGTGTTCGAGCTAATCCAACTCACACAATCTAACAGCCATGTGGTATCCTTTCATAACTCTTTACCCAAAAATAGTATCCTTTCATAACAGTAAAATAAAGCCATAATCAAACATTTTTGTAAATGAAACATGCATTCTTGTTTTCTTAAACAGTACATGAATCACTTGCGGACATCTGATACTCTATATTAGTACAGCACCTAACCTGGATGAACTTTGTTATTTGTTTTTGGTAAATAATTTCCCCGGTAAATGTATTACTCTAAAAGACGTTTAAGTACAATGGATGTGGGTAAATCCCACATCTCAGCCCATTACATAGGCGAAAGCTAACATAACAAGCCCAACTACTCTAAAGGAGGATACTATCACAAATAGCCCGAAGGTTATCAGACATATCATGACTATCATACATATCATCATCTTATTTCATAAGAGTCGTAGTCATCATCCTGTTTCATCTCCCTCCATTGTCCCCACAAGCTATTAGTACCATAACCACTGTCACTCTTGTTGATGTTAGTGTCATCAACTATTTTAGGTAATTACGATTTACTAGAGACCAATGGGATTTCATATTATACTCAGATATGAGTTAGGGCATTGCAGAGTGCACACTCATTTGAGCTAATATGTTTCTACCATGACAAAGACGCAGGAGTAAAGGGGCAGCGCCCGGACCCAAACGGTATACTTGGTGCTCCAAGTTGGTTGCCCGTTTTTCCCACCTTTTTTCGAAGCATTGTGACTGTTGGCATAACAGTTGTGATTGTTGGTTTTTAACCAACTTTAACTGTACTGTCAACAAGAATCTGTTAAATAAACATATTTTTTGGTCTCATTATAACATACGAAAAACAACAATTCCTCTTTGTTTTTTGCTTAGTTTTCTTTTGCCTAGAAACTAAGTGTTCTTATCGAATTATCCCAATAAGGATTTTGTGATACTCAAGAAATTAAAGGGTTGAAATACTTTATTCGGAAAGTGAACCGACACGATTTGAGAAGATATCTAAGATTATCATCACAACCCTTACCCAATTTCTAACAGTCACTGCTACGTTTTAAACCCGTTGATACCATAAAAGTTGTGTGCTCATCAAACACCTCTTCCACTTCACTATCGCCATTCGCGTTTACCGTAGACACAACCTTCAATAATGGCTTCCCGTCATCATCCACAAGAAGAAGTTTCCATTCAATCAATTTTCTTTGTAATTTATCAATCCTTTCTGCTATATGGGTAGAACTAATACTACTATATGCGACCCCCCTTCCCAGCCGAACTTGAATTTCACCCATTCGTACCCAAGTCATCATCATTTTCAATCAAATTAAGCGCGTCAAATGGGTTTGAGTTACTAACCTCTTGTCTAGACACTTCAACTTGTTTCTTTTTTACCACTAGTGTTGGCGCCATTCTTATTAGAAACACGACTATAAATTTGTTTAGTTGATTTAAAACTAGCCTTTGGACGAACGGGAACACCTCTAGTAGCTTGTCAAGGATTATTCAAGCTCTTCACCACATCCGAGACGATTCTCTTAGGACACACATTCGGATCGTGTCCAAAAACCTTGCAACTCGAACACGTGAGAGGTTTCCACACATACTCAACACGAATCATATTGAACCCCTCACCAATAAGTTTTGGCATAGACACCACGATTGTATCTTTCAACTCCTCATCAGCTCGTAGTTCAATCATTGATTCAGCAAAGCTTGACCTACCCCATGATTGCATGCACATATCAAATGTATAAGAATCAAGAATAAAGGGAGTACCTAGTTTAGTAACAATGATACTCAAACCATCCCCACTAAACAGCGTCATACGGACACCATGAAATTTAATCAAAACCAAAACATTGCCAACATCTTCTTTTTGTAAGTTCACATTCAGATTCCACTGTTTCAGAATAAATGCACTATTACGAATAAACCAAGGACCATTCTCTAGCATTGCATCCAATCCATCCTTAGAGCTAAACTTGAAGAAAAATAACCCGTTAGACGAGTTCAACATTGATTTAACAAGTCTATATTTAGTCCAAGTGTTTCTGACATAGTTAGCAACAACAAGATAAGTCACCCGTTTTTCCAAAAGGAAACCATAAGCTGTATTAGAAAACCATTTACTAATAGCTCGAATAGACTTAAAGAGTATAGCCACATCAGCCCCGTTTCCTACCGGTGCAATTAAAGTGCGGAAATTCACACTTTTCCTACGTGGTTCACCGATAACTAATTTAGCATACGATGTAAGGTCTGAACGAATCGGAGCAGAATTATCGATAGTGGTGACTCATGAACAGTAATCGAAACATAACCTGTTTTTGGAGCAGTAATAGTAATCGGTGTCACACCCTATCCCACATTCGCCTCCTCCCTACCCTTATTATTCCCAGAAGCAATCACAGGCTCGTCCTTAGCAGGCGACATCACGATATTTTCCTTTGGTGTATCATTACCCAAACCAGTAAGTTTCAAGTTCATATTACCAAAATTACCAACAACCTTATTAACACAATCATTACTCTTACGAGGATCATCTACCATAGAACTTTGTTTGTCCTTAACGGCAGTACCTCTCCCTCTCCATTTTGTTAGGCGACTAGGTTATTGGCCCAAGTCCGACCAAGTGTGAGTTTGTGGTTTATTAGGTTTAGTGTTTGATGTTGCTTATTATCCAAGCTATCTATTTATTAAAAATAGACATGCTATCTCACATATGTAACTCATTCAATCAATAATAATCCTTATTGTCTTATATGGTATTAGAGGTTCAGGTTAACACACCACC
This sequence comes from Tanacetum coccineum, assembly GCA_026074375.1. Lineage (NCBI taxonomy): Eukaryota > Viridiplantae > Streptophyta > Magnoliopsida > Asterales > Asteraceae > Tanacetum > Tanacetum coccineum. The sequence goes on from BQNB010008800.1 coordinate 65,749, forward strand.
AAGAATTTCCTATCCTCCATTCATCGGGTACTAGCCAATGATCCGAAGGGATCCTCGTTGATTTATTTTCACTTTATTGTTTTTGTTTAATTAGTTTTTTTTCCTTTTTTTCATACCAAACTCATAAACTTTATCCCACAAAACCCTGGCCGTTAAAATAAACCCAGTATGCATATTGAGAAATTAATCAGTTAAATTTTTCTTCATTCACAAATTTTGTTTTTATCATTGGGGATTATTGATGTCGGGACACTAGTTGAAAAAATTGGCACTCCTAAATAAAGGCAACGTAAGTCATGATGTATAAAAAACGTCACAAAAAAGGAGAAAGTCGTCAAGCAATAAATAACTTTGTCATTGAATACAACTCTGTCTCCATCCAAACAAACAATAAAGAAGATGAAGAAAAGAAATAAGAAACGACTTTCAACATTCATCTCAGTTTGTTGTCCGGAAGACTCTCGTTCAAACTGCGGTGGAGTGTTAGGCAACTAGGTTATTGGTCTAAGCCCGAGTGTGAGCTTGTGGTCCATTAGGTTTAGGGTTTAATGTTCCTTATCTATTTATTATAAATAGACATACTATCCCACATATGTAAATCATTCGATCGATAATAATCTTTATTGTCTTACACCTTTTGACTCAAAACCCTTTTTCTTCATAACTTATGACCAATTTCCGAAAAGAATGAACAAGTGTGATGACTAAATCAATGGATCAAAACTTAATCAACTTTATTTTGTATCGAAATTTCTGTTTAGAACAAGGTAACACACACAGTCTATAATGCGCGGTCTTTGAGCCTTCAACTTTGTTCAACCAATAATATTTGACGAATAAATACATACTTTCACTTCTGTATTACTTGCTTCTCATGGCCTGGTAACGTTCATTCCCTTTGTGCTATTGCAAGTATTAGTGTATGGTTGTAGTGGAATAAGTACTTAGGGTCCGTTTGGTTCGTAAGTGGGATTAGATTTGGATTTGGTTTAAGATTTGAATTTGATGTAGGTATTTAATAATAAATTTGGTGTAGGTATTTAATAATAAATTTTTGATGAAAAAGTATTATTTAAATATTATATTATTGATTTAAGTTCATTTGGATACCATACTTTTTGTAGATATCGAGGGATTAATCCCCACCTTTCATCATCATCTCATCTAATGGATGAGATAAAATTGCATATTTATACTAGAGGGGTATTTTTATACATTATATATACTTACTTTTTTATAACCACCTCATCTGATACACATACATAGTGTGTTTTTAGATCGTCTTTTTTTTCTCTCTCTACACCGATCCACAACTAATCCGAGTCTATCCATCAACTAATCGATCGATCATCACAAACAACTAATCGATCGATCTTCAATTGATTGTCTTATTTTGAATCGATCATCTCCTTCTTTAGTTGATTAACATCAGTTCATATTTATTCTTATTTTAGCTTATTTGATGTGAATAAGTTTATCAATTTATCATCATTCGAATTTATAAGCTTATTATTCAGCTTATTTTGATCGAATATCTTAATTATTTGTTATTAGTGATAAGTTAATTTATATTAGTCCTTAATGTGAATAAGTTTATGTATTATCGTCATTTGAATTTATGTTGTTGAATTATAAGCTAGCTTATTAGCTTATTTTGATGAATTATAAGTTATCTTATTAGCTTATTTATGTTGCTAGTGTTAATAAGTTTTATTATTAGCTATTTTTTATGTTTTGAATAAGCTCTATTAGATTAATTTTCTGATATAAGCTGAATTTAGGTGTATTTAGCTTATTAGTTAGCAATAAGCAGTTTTAAATAGCTTTTGGTTAACGTGTTTGATATATCATATGATACTTTTCCATACTATATCATATTGATATAGCTTTGTCAATAATTTAAATGGGCATTGATAAACATATATGATATTTCTTTTTCCTAAAAACCATTTCAGTTTATTTATTCTTTTATATTCATTTTATATTTTCAGAATTGAAGAACATGAATGCTTGTTTATTATGTGAAAGTTTTGATCACAACAAGAGGAGGTATCCTAAGAGGTTTGAAGATCAAGAACAAGTCGTAGTTCAACATTAAGTTGTTGTTCAAGATGAAATTGTTGTTTAAAAAAGTATCCTTTTATATTTAATTGTTATATAAACAAGTGCTATAATTCTTTTTTCACTTGAATTTTATTGTTTTTGATCTTACATGAATGTGATTCTATTATATATCATATGTGATATTCTAGGAAATCATATATGATTTTACATCAGTTTCTTTTACATTTGAATTATCGTATGTGATATTTGTATTTTACAATTTGGTAACAAAGTATCATATGTGATTTCTTTCATAAATCACATATGATTTAACATGATCATCACTGATTTATCAACTATCATACTTTTTTTTTGAACGGCAAAATTTTATCAACTATCATACTTGATGTTTAAACAATAATAACATGTGTTCCTGTTCTAATGCTTTTTTGATTGGAAGTGATTATGAATGTGTGCAATAAAACTTAAACAAAAATAGACATAATATTAAAAATTACATCCGCAAATGTTTCACCATTTTCATTTCAGCATATAACATGAGAACATAGAACAAAGAAAGTTAAACCATTATTGCAAGACATTGTACCAGTTTTCAATGGTTTACAAAAATCGTCCGTAGACGTCAAAACTCCATACGGAGATTACAAGAGAAAAACGGATTATACATTTTGACCGTGAAATGAAAATTCATGAGCTTCTTCATTGAGCTTCTTGGGCCTTTGGATGCTTGCGGTGTTTAAGATGTCTTGAAAACAGCTCTCTACACAAATAAAAAGATTTGATTTAACTTTCAAGCAAATTATCATATATGATATATTATAATGTTAAAGAAGTTAACTTTCAAGCAGATTATCATATATGATATTATACACACAAGTAACTTTTCAAACTTATAATATCAACAAAATCTTCATAAACGCTTAAAATCTAACTTATATCATATATGATATATTATAATGTTAAAGAAGTTAACTTTCAAGCAGATTACCATATATGATATTATACACACAAATAACTTTTCAAACCAGTAATATCAATAAAATCTTCACAAACGCTTGAAACCTAACTTATATCATATGTGATATAGTATATAAGTTTCTGCAATTTTTTCAGGTAACTTATCATATATGATTTTTTCACTAACACGTCATTTCGTCTTTAAAATCACAATATGATCAATAAATCATTTCTAAATAGTAAAAACTTAACTTCTAATCACATATTTACTTCATCGACATCAGCATATTCGATCTAAAGGTTACTTATCACTATACCATCATCAAATATAAAAGTATCTTCATTAAAAATTGTATAAACACAATAACATTGAAAAAAAACATAAAATGGTTTATCAATAGATCTATAAAATAGTAAGCTTCACCATTTATGTATAAATAACATTAAAATATATAGATGAAGTATTTTATACCTGAATCGATGATTTTATTCATCATTTTGAGCGGTTTTTAACTCGAACCTCTTACACCTATAATGCTATTTTATTAATATCTGATCTCTCTATGAGCAACATCACCGTTATTATCTTTTATTTTTGATGTGTCGTACGATTAAAGAGAGAGAGAGAGAGAGAGAGAGAGAGAGAGAGAGAGAGAGAGAGAGAGAGAGAGAGAGAGAGAGAGAGAGAGAAAAGGAGAGAGAGAGATAGAGAAAGGGAGAGAGAGAGAGAGAGAGAGAGAAAGAGAGGGAGGGAGAGAGAGAGAGAGAGAGAGAGAGAGAGAGAGAGAGATAGTAGATTTGAAAGTATTGATGAAGTGGTAGGTGTGTGAGTGAAATTGACAGAAATACACATCTGTCCTTTTTTGTTTTTTTTAATTAAAAAAATTCTTTTAATCATGGCCTTTCATTATTTTTAGATGGATGGCTGAGACCGGTCCTCCAGTATTCAAGAAAAGGAGGTTATCCGATATAACATCCCTTTATATTATTTAACTAGTTATAATACTCTGTGCACGCACGGGGTTTTAACATAAAATTTTGATTACTTATTAATAATTTGTTTGTGAGGTTTGATTTAAATTGCATAGGATTATATCGTACATAGTTATTATCACGTCCTTGACCTTCTTAGTTTTGATAATAATTTTTTTTAATTCCATTAGACCTTAATCTTTGTAAAATTACTCTCCTCTTTTCTAAGTTTTTTTCTCTATGTTTTTGACACTTATACTTTTGTGTTTAATTCTCTTTTTTTCACTATATAAAAACGTAGGGTGATTTTTTTGCTAATTTTAGAAATATTTTGACCTTTCTAATTAAAAATAATTTAAAAAACCTTAAAAAGAAATTCTAATAAAAAATATTACTAAATTTAGTAGGATTTCATTTTTTTGAAATACGAATATCCTACTTGACGTTTTCTTTTACTATGTAAAAGATTATGTGAGGGAAGAGAATGTGGTCCCCACGGGTTTAGACTAAAACCCACCCATGAGTTCAAGATTTTAAAAACCCTTATTAGTAGGTTTTAAAAAGTCAAACCCCTTAAAACAAACAACTTTTTTTTGACTCAACACCCTCTATAAACCCTCCAACCAAACGCACCCTTATATATCATTACTATATAAAGTAACATGTATACAAAGAGGCGACTCAAGCTTGCATAAAACTTCTTTTTTGATATCGCGCTTAATATGCAGGCTCGGTCGTGTTCGAGCTTGAACTTAAAACTGAAAGCCCAAACGAGTTTGAGCTTGAGTTTGAAACTGAAAGCTCAAATTAGGGGTGTTGATCGGTTCGGTTATGGGGTTATTCGGTTAGTTCGGGTTATTCGGTTCGGTTCTCGGGTTGACCCGAATAACCCGAATTTCACTATTTTTAATTTTTTTTTTTATAATTACATAGATTTTTAGTAAAAAAAATTATTATTAACATAAAAAGTGTTTTTTATATTATGATAACATTTTAATATAGTATTTATATATAAAAATATATATATAATTATATGAATTCGGTTTTCGGTTCGGTTTTCGGTTTGGAGTGTCAAACCCATATCCAACCCGAGAACCGAATTAGTAGTTCGGTTCGGTTCGGTTTTGGCGAATTCGGTTCGGTTTCGGTTTTCGGTTTTTTCGGTTTTTATGCTCACCCCTAGCTCAAATGCTCAATCGAGTCTGAGTCAACTTTTAAGCTCAAGTATTAGCAGTACTACTCAACTTGGATGAAGTTGTCAAGTTGCTTGGCCCGTTAAAAACAGTCCATAAAGGCCCATTTATTTATTAGTTCCACCAAAACGATGAAGAACTAAAGGGGTTTACAATACTTTTTGACAATATAAGAATTGATCATTTTCCCCTTGAGCCAACTGTTTCATAAGTCAATGATATCAAACGAGGGGGTAATTGCCTCGCGCGTTGTCGCGGGAGCTAACTTTTTTCACAGTGTTGTTGTGCAAGTTTCGGTATGCAATAGTTTTGTTTGGAACGCCATTTTGGTTTAAACGTCTTTTTTTTAGTGTGATAGTTATAACAAGCATGATTGCATATGCGTTGCTGCGAGGCGTTAATTTTTTATTTTTTTTGTGTTGGTTTATTTTTTCGGTCTCATGTTTAATAGTTTGTTTTTTTATATAGGCTTATGTGTTATGCCTCATGTTTAAAGTTTTGTTTTGTTTTTTTTTGCTATTTGGGTTTTTTTTAATATAATTTTATAAGATTCGGGTAAATATGTGTTACGCATGATTGCCCGCGCGTTGAGGCTCGGCGTTAATGTTTTTTTTATTTTTTTATTTTGTGTGGGTTTATTTTTCCGGTCTCATGTTTAATAGTTTGTTTTTTTATATGGGCTTATGTGTTGGGCGTCATGTCGTGGGTATTTTTTCATCTGAATAAATCAATACTTTTGTAATTTTTTTTCCTATTTTGTGCCGAGCAATTTTTTTATATTATTTTGTACGAGTTTATTTTTTCGGTCTCATTTTGGGCAATTATATGGGCTTATGTGTTGGGTTTTATATTTAAAGGTTTGTTGGATATGGGTTGTACGTTTGTGACCCTTGTTGATTATTTTAAAGTTATTAGGTATCGAAGATATTTTCGCGAGTATTTTTTTATCTGAATAAATCGATACTTTTGTAATATGTATTTTTTTTCTTAGTAAAAAGCACTGTGGTTAAATTTATTTATTTTTGGCCGTGTAATATAACAATTTCATGTATCAATTTATTTGGGCCGTATGGTTAATTCTCATTTTGGGCCGTGTGGTTAAATTTTTTTGGGCTGCGTAATACGACGTCGAAACGACGTCGTTTCAAATTATTTTAAAGTTATTAGGTATCGAAGATATTTTCGCGGGTATTTTTTGATCTGGATAAATCGATACTTTTGTAATATATTTTTTTTTTGTATGTTGTGCGGGTTTATTTTTTCTATCTCATGTTTAATAGTTTGTTTTTTTTCTTATATGGGCTTATGTGTTAGGCTCCCAACTTGGGCCTCATATTTAAAGATTTGTTTTTTTGGCTATACGGGGTTTTTTTAATTGTATTTTGTGCGGGTTTATTTTTTCGGTCTCATGTTTAATAGTGCGGGTTTATTTTTTCTGTCTAATGTTTAATAGTTTGTTGTTTTTTATATGGGCCGAGTTGTACGTTTCTGACCCTGTTGATTATTTTAAAGTTATTAGGTATCGAAGATATTTCTGCGGGTATTTTTTTATCTTTGTAATATTTTTTTCTCCTTATTTTGTGCAAACCAATATTTTTTTTTTTAAAAACATTACTTGGGCCGGCCCAAAGTGGGAGCCAATAAACCGGCCCAAAGTGGGAGCCCAAGTAGCACTGTAGCATGACAGTGCAGAAGAAGACAAAATAAGGATTTGATCTTTGGTAAATAGTTTTCTTTGGGCCCTTAGATGTGTACTCTTGATTGGTATTATGGTTCGGTTTCTTGTTTGTTGTACCTAATGTTAATGTTATGAGTATGAAAATTAAAGTTGTTGCATCTTTGTTGCGGTTACGTATGGAAGTATAAGTGCTAGATAGGATAGGTAGCATACATAGAAGGCAAATGTTTATGGCACCCATAAGCCATACATTGTTATCAAGTACAAAAGATAATGCCTACGTACTGATAAGATGAAACAAGTAAGTTACATAGGTTTGTTGAAGTTCAAAAAGATTTATACGCCAAGCAGTTTTCGATTACTGGTTTGTTGGTTCACTTTTCTTCTTCTTTGGTCCTTGAGAAGTGCTGGCTTCTGGTGGTTGTTAGAAGAGTGCTTTTCTGACTGATGACTTAGGTAGTTTCTTCTGAGCATCTTTTTCGTCCGTTGGGTCTTTGTTAGCTGGCATCTCTGTGCGGCTTTCAGTGATGGGTGGTTTGGAAACTGGAGGGGTTGTGGCCTGTGGTTTGGAAGGTTGTGTCACAATAATTTTTTCTGGGACATTTGGTTGTTCAGGTTCTTTTTCGTGGTGTTCTTGGGGGATTTCTTTCACTTCTGGTTCTGTGTGGATTTGTTCGCTTTCGTATGTGGTGCCTGGGTCGGGTGCTTCTATCGGTTGTGGCGGACGAAGAGCAGGTCTTGCAAAATTTTTGTCAAGAACGAAGTCAGGACTGCTGGAGCTGGTCATGGTATCAAAGTGGAACTGAAAGACATGTGTAGTGCCTTCAAGTTGTTGCAGACATGGCGGGAGGGTGAAAGGGTTTTTGTCTTGAAGTTCTGGTACTACCTCATTAACGTCTCTTGTAAGTGTGTGCCTGTTCACTAAAGCATGTAATAGGGGTACTTGCGGAACCGTCGTTCACCATAGCCTTGAAGCAGTAGCTGGAAAAGGGATGTATTTAGTTTTTGGGGGGATTATTTAGCATAGTAAGTTTGGAACTTTTTTTACCTATAAACTTGAGTCATTTGTGGTCCGTGGTCTTTACACTTTGGAAAGAGGCGTTCTTCTATTAACTTTTGTCCACATGCTGAGCATTTTTCATAGTACCAGCGTCGCTGTGTACACTGTAGATAGTAGCTTCTGTGGTGAATCGGACTCGTTGTCACATGTTTAGTGTATGATTTTGTGTTTTTTTTATGGATGTTGTAGATGATTAAGTAATTGTGTACTTGGTAATTTTGTGGATCAACTTCACGCAAGATAGCCAAGGGGAATCAGTTTCTCATCTTTTCTTTTTCGATGTCTTCGTATCGTTCGTTAACGATTTCAAGCATAGGCCTATGTTTGGAAGTTGTGGATATTCGTGTATTTTAAAAATTGTCGTGAGTCAATGGTTGCACATACATAATGTCTCAGCCTTTGGATTTTCACTACTTACCTAGTAGGGGGACTAGTGGGTGCTGAGCCACCCCTAATGAGCCTATTTATTCATTAATTATAGAGTAAATTGCAAAAATCATCCCTGTGGTTTACTAGAATAATGAGCCATTTATTCCTTTAATTATAGAGGGTTAAATTGACAAAAAAATTCATCCCCTCTGTGGTTTGTAGTTGTGGCACTAATCTACCTTGACGATACCTATTGGCAATAATCAGTCCTTGGGTGATATTGAGCCATCCCCGAATGTGGCCTTTTTATTCATTGTTAGGATAGGTATATTGCATAAATCATCCCTGGGGTTCTGTTGTGTGTGGCACCTAATCATCCTAGCCGAGTCGTTTGGCACGTTTATTCCTTGAGTGGTGATCACTTCGACAAAAATCCATCCTTTAGAGGGTTGTTTTTTGCTATAACCTTTTTGTTATAACTTTTTGCAAAAATCATCCCCAAATAAGGATGTGATTTTTGCCTGATATTTGTCACCGCTAGGGCTTGAATGATTAGTGCCAAAAATTAAAAATTGTATAGCGCTTAGGGTATTGAGTGCCCACAAGTACAAATCAATGGGGATGATTTTTGCATATTTTACTCTTAATGATATAGAGGGGGAAAAAAGTTCCATAAGGATTCTTATGGTTTAAAATAAAAAAAAATCATACGCTCTATCTTGTCCATTAATTTTATTATCATATAATGGTTTTGATTATATTCCTTATTCGTAATTGAATTAAAATAATCATTTTAATACCTTTTTTATTTAAAAATTAAATGATCTCACTAAACCGTTAATCGTTACGCCATACCGATACTTTCCATATCGCGACGAGAATTAAATCATCTTTCTATAGAGGGGCACTTCTATATACTTTCGACGAACTTTTTTTTTGATTTTTTTTCTCAGCCACGTCTGGAAAAATCTCTTGTGATTTCATAAAATCACATGTGATTATAATACAAATCTCATGTGATTTTTTCAGACGTGATTGAAAAAAAAAATTCGAAAAAAGAGTTCGTCGAAAGTATATAGAAGTGCCCCTCTATAGAAACATAAAAAAATACTCGTTGTGATACTTTCGACGAACTTTTTTTCCGATTTTTTTTCAATCACGATTTTTTTTCCGATTATTTGAGTTTTAAGAAAAAGGTGGGAAAGTAAATGATGAAAAAATGAGTGGTTAGGATTAACCCATTTGTTTTTTTTTTCCCTTGTTTTTTGAGGATCTCAACTCTAATTATATATATTAAAGCCGCTTTTCTACTAGTTTTTTTACGTTGAGCCCCTCTTATCATTATGACTTTCTTCATTAAGCATGATCAGCCCCCCCTAACTGAAAATCCTGGCTCCGCCCCTGCTTACGGTTATTTGATTTGGATTGTCTCTGGAATGATTGGATTTAGATAGGAATGGGTGGCAGAAGTTCCAGAGAGTTGGATGCCGGTATAAAGTGAGATGGGTTGTCACACGTGAGTTTTTGTAATGAACATGATATATGAGTCTTTGTAATCAAAGGACATAATATTGAGGGGAATGATAAAATTATTGATAAAGCTTAAGGTAATACTCCATTGTCCACAATATCGAGGGGAATGATAAAATTATTGCCTACATCCCCCTCTTTTACAGTTTTTACTTTTACCCCATTTTGGTTGTGTCTGCACTAATTTTTTTTCTTCTATATCATGCATCGCATTTCTTTCTTTCAGTCTTCTAGAATTATGCTTCACAAATCAATCATAGTTGCTCAAATGTGATCCTTATTCTCTTGGTTTTACATGTCTATCACGGTACATGCATGCCCATTTTGCCAGTTAATTTTATATAAGGCTAAGAAACTATTGTGGAAGTTAGTGAATGTACCAAAACTAATTTTCTTACTACACATAACGATTTAATCATATGTAGAAGATTCTGAAGGTACCCCATTGTTTGTATAAGTAAAAAGTTTGTTTTTGTGTATGAATCTAGTTAATGATATGTTTGTTAGACATTGGAATTAGTGATTATGGGCTTTGTTTGTTAGGCCTAGCCCATTTATGTTGCATCTAGAATATTCTATAAGAGGCTATATATTGTAATGGTGAATGAATGAATAGTCAAGTCAATTATATTTCTAATATGGTATCAAGAGCAAAATTAATCCTTTCGTAATTTTTCTCCATATCTCTTTCTATCTTTCCTTCTCCATCTATCCTTCTCCATCTATCAGGTTCTTGAAAAGAAAAGAAAAAAAGATACCACAGAATTACAACGAAGAAAGAAAAAAAAAAGAAGAAGAAAAGTCAATTCGTCATTAGTGAAAAGAACATAATTGCAAGTTGTTTGACTCTTGTTTGCCGTTTACGGCTGCAACAGAAACAATAACGACATCTTTTGTTATTATTTTTGTTTCATTCGGTCAATTAATATGTCAAATACATCATGTATTTTAGGCGCATATCGGTATAGGCTCCCGCGGGTTTATAGCGTCATGACTACTCGGGATCCAACATGGAATATGGATATAGGTGCATCATCTCATCTCAATTCAAATACAAGTAATTTAAATATTGTTTATAATAAATGTTTATATCCATCTGTTTGTGTTGGTGATGGAAAATCCATACATGTTACCAACACCGGTCATAGCATCTTACCTACCCTTAATCGCCCTTTATACTTACATAATGTTCTAGTCACTCCTAATATCATTAAAAATCTTATTTCTGTTCGTCAATTTACTAGGGATAATAATTGTACTGTTGAATTCGATGCTTTCGGTTTCTCTGTGAAGAATTTCTTGACCCGTCATATCCTCCTTAGATGTGATAGTTCAGGAGATCTCTACCCAGTCACCCAACCTTCTACTATTCCTCATGCTTTGCTTTCTATTAGTCATTCTACGTGGCACCAACGCCTCGGGCATCCCGGGAAAGAAGTGTTACGTTCTCTTGTTTCTCGCCAGTTTATTTCTTGTAATAAAGAGAATTCTCATCATATTTGTCACGCTTGCCAGCTTGGCAAACATGTGAGACTTCCTTTTTCTAGTTCAGATTCCGTTGTCACTCGTTGTTTTGAGATTGTTCATTCTGATATTTGGACATCTCCTATTGTCAGTTCTGGTGATTTTAAATAGTATGTGTTATTTCTTGATCATTATTCTCATTATGTATGGATTTATCCTTTACGTGCCAAATCTGAAGTATTTCAAAAATTCTTGCATTTTCGTTCTTATGTAAATAATCAATTCAAATGTGATATTACGGCTTTTCAGTGTGATCATGGTGGTGAGTTTGATAACACCAACCTCCTTCAATTATTTTCTCAACATGGCATTCAATTCAAATTCTCCTGCCCCAAAACCTCCCAACAAAATGATAAGTCAGAACGGATGATACGAACTATTAATAATATCATACGCACTCTTCTTTTCCAAGCTCACCTTCCATCAACATTTTGGGTCGAAGCATTACATATGGCTGTATACCTATTAAACCTCCTTCCATCTACCGCCATTCAAAATGATATACCATGTACCAAATTATTCCACAAATCACCCGACTACTCTTGTTTACGGGTTTTTGGATGCCTTTCCACAAATTATTCCACAAATCACATCTTTACCCTCCATATAAACTTGCACCTCGTGCCACTCCATGCATTTTTTTAGGATATCCCGCATATCACCGTGGGTATCGATGCCTAGACCTTTCCATTAACAAAATTATCCTTTCTCGCCATGTAACCTTTGATGAACTTCAATTTCCATATGCCTCCATTTCATCCCATAATCCATCATCTTATACCTTTCTAGACCCTGAACCCTCACCTATTACTCGTTATGCTATATTTCACTCGAACCTAAATACACAAGACACCCCTTCGGCCCAACAAGATCCGACTTCTACTATTTTGGACCAACACGAACCCGTATCGCCAACCGCCTTCGGCCTAATCTAGCACTCCACATAGTAACTCACCTTCAGCCCAATCCCATTCGACACCCTCTACGGATCACACGACCCAATCCGGCCCAACCACATTTCCGCACCAACCCACTACTCATTCGACACAATCTACTTCCAGTCCCAATACCGTGCACCAACCTATTCGAACTCATCCTATGGTCACACGTGCTCAAGTTGGCACATTCAAGCCTAATCCTCGTTTTCATGGTTATACCTCTCACATTTCTCCTCTCCCTAAATCTCCGATTGTTGCTTTGTCTGATTCTAATTGGCGAGATGCTATGTACGATGAATAAAATGCATTAATTAGAAATTGTACTTGGATTCTTGCTCCGAAACCACCTAATGCTAATGTGGTTCGGTCAATGTGGTTGTTTCGGCACAAATATCATGCCGATGGTTCTTTGAGCAGGTATAAGGCTCGTCTCGTTGCTAATGGACGTAGCGAACAGTATGGTGTTGATTTTGATGATACGTTTAGCCTGATTGTTAAGCCGGCCACTATTCGTACTTTTCTTAGCCTTGCATTATCTCAGAATTAGCCTATTCATCAGCTTGATGTTAAAAATACATTTCTTAATGGGGATCTTTCTGAAACTATTTATATGTACCAGCCACCCGGGTTTGTGGATCCAAGATTTCCACATCATGTTTGTCGATTATAGCGGTCTTTATATGGTTTGAAACAGGCACCTCGTGCTTGGTTTCAACGGTTTGCTGGATATGCACTACGCGTTAGGTTTTCTTCGAGTCGAAGTGACTCGTCATTATTTATATATCCGCATGATTTTGAGGTTGCATATTTATTGATATACGTTGATGATGTTGTATTGACAGCTTCATCTACAGATTTACTTCAACGTTTTATCTCTTCTCTGCATAAAGAGTTTGATATGACTGATTTGGGGGCTCTTAATTATTTTTTGGGTATTTCGATTACTCGTGACTCTACAGGCATGTTTCTTTCTCAAAAGAAGAATGCAATGGAGCTTTTGGATCGGGCACATATGGCTTCCTACAATCCTACTCGAACTTCGGTTGACACAGAATCCAAGCTTGGTGCTGACGGAGATCCTGTATCTAATCATATCTTATATCACAGTCTTGCAGGTAGTTTACAGTATCTGACGTTTATCCGTCCTGATATTTCGTATGTTGTACAACAGGTGTGTCTCTATATGCATGATCCTCGAGAGCCTTATTTCTCGGCTCTTAAGTGTATTCTCTGATATGTTCGTGGTACATTGGACTTTGGGCTTCAACTATATGCATCATCCACTGGTTCTCTTGTGGCGTATATTGATACAGATTGGGCAGGTTGCCCTATTACTAGGCGTTCTACTTCAGGTTATTGTGTCTTCTTAGGGGATAATCTACTCTCATGGTCATCCAAGCAACAACATACTCTCTCTAGATCTAGTACTGAGGCTGAGTATAGAGTTGTTGATAATGTAGTGGCTGAAACTGCATGGCTTCATAATCTTCTTCGTGAACTTCATATGCCTTTGTCATCTGCTACTCTTGTTTATTGTGTCAACGTTAGTGTCATTTATTTGACAGACAATCCTGTTCAACATCAACGGACCAAACACATTGAGATTGACATACATTTTGTTCGTGATATGGTTGCTCGTGGTCATGTTCGTGTTCTTCATGTGCCATCCTGTTACCAATATGCTGACATATTCACAAAAGGGTTGCCGTCTGTCTTATTAGTAGAATTTCGTTCCAGTTTGAGCGTTCGGTCCTCTCCCGCTCCAACTGCGCGGGAGTGTTAGACGTTAGAATTAGTGATTATGGGCTTTGTTTGTTAGGCCTAGCCTACTTATGTTGCATCTAGAATAATCTATAAGAGGCTATATATTGTAATGGTGAATGAATGAATAGTCAAGCCAATTATATTTCTAATAATGTTAACCAAAATATTCCCATTCCCATTACTATTCTCCTTCCTCGAAAGGAACCAAGTGCCCCCTTAGATTTTGGAATATACTTTTTACTCCAGCAACGGCAGGTGCATGATATAAAAACACAATTGCTTAAATGTTATTTTTGACATTTTTTTTAACAACTGTGAGATTTCAATAAACATTTTAAGGATTTTGTATTTTCAAAGTGTACACTTGCTGTAACTAGAGTTGAGAGTGTATGCCTAGTTAGCCATTGATATTTTTGCTGGAACCCTTGTCGAATCTCACACCTGCAATCAGAGTTCATGATAGAATCTCATTTAGCCGTCAAAATTTTACAAGTTGTATAAACTTTTGTATCACGCATCCTTAAATTCTAATTCGAAGCAACAGCAAAACACTTTAACTCCCTTTTTCATAAGCTTTACCCCAACTAATTTGACGATTAACATTATGGTGTGGACGGGTTGGTTCGAGTGGTGGAAAAAATAAAATATCATGTAGCATGTTGTGCCTTGTCTTACTGACCGAAAGATAACGAGTAACCAATCTGAAATCTAATGGGTAATTCAACCGATAACTATTTCTTGCAAAACCTAATGGATATGTTGTCAGAACTAGTCAAGTGTCAGAATACCCTCCAAGTTTCGGTTGTAGTATCATCTGTGATCTTTGAAACCTTCAAACAGGGTACCATTATTATGTGCATATATGGTTATTAGTTTGTACGCTACCTGAAACGACTCACCCCCATTTGTTTTGGTCAATATAACAGGTCATTTGTAGTTGGGGATAAAACGTTGCAAAAGGTAATTAAGTGTTACTGTATAAAATAATGAACTAAACCGTCATCCACCTTTTTTTTTATATGTATATCCATATTATTTGTATCGATATTCTTGTTTATAACAAGTTTACATGCAAATTATAACGGAATTCTAGCTAATCAATATGATGAATGGTTTTGAACCAGAATCTTGGCAGCTAATTTGTGTTCTTATAAGTTGCGCCTTTGCAGTTTGATGTGGGCTTTGAGTCGAGGTTTTCAGCGAATAATATGAACATGTGAGTATATGCACTTGCACACATGTATGAACACACATCCGAAAGTTTGTGCAAAAGCAGTTTTGCGCAACACATTTCCGACATACATGACAATCCTTATTTTTGTGATGAAGCAATAGATTGTTTTAAAATATATGAAGTGTTCATGTCATTTAAGAAGCGAATTCAGACTTTTTTTTTTCTTTTCTTTCTATCACCTTAAATTCAATGAAACTAACATCACGTTTTGGGCCGGCATGACCTCATGAGAAACATAAATGCTACTGAATTGATCGCCCACAAGCTCTGGATGTATGCTCAATCGATTTGAGCTCGGGTTTTAAAGAACAAGCCGAGTTCGATGTTAAAGTATTGAAATTTAAAGCTCAATCGAGCTCAAAATGTGTATTTTTAATGCAAAAAAATTATGAATCTTTTGTAAGTTTGTACACCTATTTATGCACATTTAACGATAGTGTGTTCAGTGTGCAACTTACAGATTCAAATGTTCAAATACCATGTGTGATATTTACGGATGTGTATTATTCATTTCAAAAAACTGTGAATCTTTTGAAGTTCGATACAAATGCTTATACCCATCTTATGATAGTATGTATATTGTTTCGAACTTAAAGATTATCCTTATATCATACAAATTATGTATCGAAAAAATTAAATTATTTTTGTCGAGAGTATATGAAAGTTCTCTTTCAATAAAAGATAAATAAATGATCGCCTCGATTGTGTAAATTATTTCTCTTAACGATTAACGTGTCTTTACATATAATTTTTTTTTTTTTTTTAAAAGGAGAGGAAGTTGTTTTTAATTGAAAAAAGAAATCAATCACCTTCCTCTTTTTCTTTAAGAAAAAACAGATGGTTATAATTTGTCTCTTAATATGCAAAAAATTGTTGATCTCCAACTCTCCGCTTGAACTTTTCTTTTATCGGTTTATTCATAAGTGTGAAAGCTTTGACATGGGGTTTTTTTCGTGGTCCACATTATCATTAAACACACTCTCTTTTTCTTATAATTTTTCCTCTCATTTCCCTCGCTTTTTTATAAACTTTTTTCTTTCCTGACCTTTTTTATTTACTTTTTATTCTTTATCATTAAAAACAAGCTTTTGAGAAAAAAATTCTAACGGTCCACATTATCATTAAACACATTCTTCTTTTTCAAAAATTTTCCTCTCATTTGTCTCACTTTTTGCATCTAACTTTTTTCTTTCCTGACATTTTTATTTACTTTTTTTATTCTTTCATGAGAAAAGTCCCCCAAGTAAATCTCTTTTATCTTTCCTGAAAAGCACGTGAATGTCTTTTTTCAATTCTTTCCGGGCCTTTCCCCGCCCTAAACCTTGTAAGTAACACATACGGGGTAGTATTGTTTGTAATGAAGAATGATTAACGAGTGCAACGTTTTCCATACGCTCATCTTTGTCGACAAGATTTACAAAGTCAAAAGCGAAAAGAAAAGAGCATGTGTCTTAATAATTACTCTTTCCGTCTTATATTAAGTATCTAGTTTCAAAATGCACAAAAATTTACAAAATCCCACCAAGTATACGATTCATCAATCAAAAATCATGTATACCATTAAAATCTCCTCACATTGCTTAATTGGTTAAAAATAGCATTAAAAAGCTTGTACGTTTACTCTATCGGTGAAGCATGTTTGTGATTCTCAGTCCATGTCTTTGGGGGAAGATAAAATAAAGACAAGATCTACAAATTCATTGAATACAATCTTTATAATAATGACATCAAGCTAATCCATCCGTTAAAGTTCCTGTTGAGAATCAGCCCCTTCCTCACCCCCGAACCCATGCCCTCAAACACCAATCAAAACGGCACGATGGGTTTCAATGCTTTGTAATATTAATTTGGAAGGAAACTGAATACACTTTACAAAGCAAACCTACTACACTATTTCTACTAACAGTAAACTCCTAGAAACATGCATGAAATAGACCTTGCACTACTAACCTACGTACACCTTGAAATCCCTATTCTAATGCCATGCAAAATGTTCAACCCCATGACCCCTAATACACGGTCAAAAACAGACTTGATAAACAACCCCACTTCATTTTATTCAAATACTAAATGGAGCAACCCACTTCTCAGATCCATACCCACTGAACCATGACCCATGGACACAACCCATCAAGATTAAACCCAACAGTTCGAGTCTTTATAGCATCTAAGACTAAAATAGTCGCAATAGTCTTCATACATAAAGAAAACCTACAATAACTCCAACGTATCTTAGGGATGGCACTTAAGTTTTATATCTTAATAAGGATGCTTGAACTCGAGGTATAATTTTTTTTAGAACGACAAATTATATTAAAAGAAAGAAACTAGCAAGTAGCTAGAGCGAATTACAAAGGATGACTAAGACAATCGTTCAAACAAGAAATATTACAACCTCTATAGTTTAACAAAAAAAAAAGTCTAATATTATCAAAAATGTCACATTTTGTAAGATTATGGGAGCAAAAAGTGACGTCGTTACGTAAACGTCAAATCAGATTGGACAAATAGTAGAATTGATTTCTAGACCTCGGAATGAAAGATTTAAACGAGTAGGAAGACGATCCCAAAAACACGCTATAAGAAGATGTTTACTTTTTATGGTAAAAACTTGTACCATCTTGTATTTGATGACAAAGATGGTAAGAAAAATTCGAATAGATGATGTCTAGCGCCTTGTCCATGAATATGACAACAAATAAATCAAAATGTTTCGACTACAAGTTATACTTCTATGTTCCCCTTAAAAAATGACACTTTCAATACCAGTAATGATTAAATGGGCAAACACATAATGTAGCTTGAGATCTAAAAAACATTTCGATACGTTTGTAGGCATTTTCTTAATATAAATTGTGCTAAATCAGCAAATTATATAGGGCTTCTTGGAATGAATTTGATAAGAGACTGATCTGAGATGGTGAATCTCCCAAGAACTAGATAAGAGAGTGATTTGATAAGGCTCTTTGAGCTAGCAAGACTCCGAGAAATATAAAGAGAAACTAGACTTAAGTAAAAAAGTCGACCCCCCTCTGGTGACTTTTGGAGAAAAAACAAAATTCTTACATCTTTTTTTCTTCTGATGGCATCTATACTAAACCATCAAATCGATTCATATTCTTGTTGTATTCTTGATTTAACTTTGTTTTATTAAGAATTCAATAGTTCATAAATCGTTCTTGAGTTTTAGGGTTTGGGTTTTGGTCGATTCTTAAATTAGGTTTTTTTTTCTTCTGTGCATTAATCAAGACCACAGACCGCTGGGGCTGTTAATGTAAGGATGCAACGTAGCTTTCTTGATCTGGGTGGAGGAGGTAGTAATCACAAGAAAAAAGAGGATCGAAACATAGATGGTAAGGTGAGGGGTTCTAATGGTGTGGTGAGGGGTTCTGGATTAAATCCATCTATTGTTGATGTTAATGTTGAGGTTGTATCTAAAGATGCTCATCATAGGAATACTGTTGTAGTATCTGCCCAGGATTCTACGAAGAGAGCTATGTGGGACACACTCAATCAAGAAGAGGGTTCAAATGATGTTAACACGGCTAGTGATAACTTGGATACCTCTACTGCTGATCTAAATAAGGTTACTGGATCAACTACTACTTCGCAAACGTCTACTGCCAGTATACCTAACGTGGCAAATACGAGTCCGGATACTACTGGTCCGAGTGATGTTCAAAAACGGCATAAGTTGATTTCTTATGCTAATAAAATCAGCTCTTCGATTTCGACTAAAGCTAATCTTCAGAAAACGGAAGCAAATGTACCTAATGATCCTGATTATGACATTTGGTTACCGTTGGCTTCGGTTAATGAGGTAAATGATAGAATAAAAATTCTCTTTATGGTTTATTTATTGGCAAAAGGCTTACATTTCCCATTGTGGAATGGTTTGTGCGTAACAATTGGGAGAAATACGGGTTAACGAAAGTAAAGTTGGTGAAAGGTTTCTTCTTCCTTAAGTTCTCATCATTAGAGGGTATTGACTCGGTGATTCGTGATGGTCCATGGATGATTCGTGGAATCCCTGTTTTTCTTATTAAATGGTCCCCCTCCATGAGCCTTCTTAAAGAAGTATTGTCTCGTGTTCTGGTTTGGGTTAAATTCCATGATGTCCCGTTGGTTGCTTACACATCTGATAGATTGAGCTTGATTGCTACGAAAATCAATACCCCAATGATATTAGACTTATATACAAACTCTATGTATTTGGAATCATGGGAACGGGACAGCTATGCAAGAGTTTTGAGTGAGATTTGTATGTAATGATTTTAGTGATAATCTGGTGATGGTTGTTCTTAACCTTGAAGGAACTAGATATACAAAAGAAACTATTCGTATTGAATACGAGTGGAAACCTCCTCGTTGTAGTACATGCTTGTTATTTGGTCACTTAGTTGATGAAGGCAAAGCTCAAACATCGGAGGGCTGATAATGAAGGTTTTATTGAAGTGAAAAATAAGAAATCAAGTGGTAATAATGGAGGCGCCAAAAACTTCAAATCAGTTTCGGTAAAGCCAAAACCTTAGTGTCGACCTAAAGAAGAGAAATCGACTGAAGGGACGAGTAACTCTCTAAAGACGACTCCTTTTGTTGGTACGAATAAGGTTTCACCATCAGGTTACAATAGAGTCACCAAGCTATAAAGGTAGTTTTCTTCTCTTAATAACTCATTTGAAGCTTTAAATGTTGATAATGTGATTAATGAGGAAGTAGCAATCGGTAGTAAGGCTACTACTTCGGGTACGCAAGAGGATGGACAAAGTTCTACCCCTATAGTAGAAAAGATTAATGTTTTAGAAAAACGATTCATAGAGTGTAAACTTGTTTTGGTGGATGATGATGAGAAACCACTGGAGAATGTTGATTATCCGGTTAATTCGTATAGCGATGATGAGGTTGAACCTGTTGAGAATGAAACTACAAACTTTTTGGCATCAAATAGAGTTGGATATGGCCCAAAAAACTTGTGAGAACAATGGAGGGAAACAACAGTGGATGATGAATATGACCACTATGATGATGATATGTATGTAGGTCTAAGAAATTCCCGAAAACATACAGACTACATATGATAATTTTGACATTAAGGTTCGTAGTCGGAAGAAGAAATAAATTATATTTTATGTTTAGTTGAGTCATTTGTAATCTAGTCAACATTGTACATTTCTTATGAAAGTAGTTTGCCTATGTAATGGGCTGAGTTGTGATATTCACTCATATCCGTTGTACTGAATTATTTTTTTTGAGTAATAAAATTTATCGAGGAAATCCTTTAAAAAAAAAGAGAAACTAAACTTTTAAATTGTTCTTTATTCCTAATCTCAATACAAGTTAAATATATATAGGAAAAGTAAACATGTCTAACTGCCATTTTAATACGTGTGATACTAAATACTAAACTCAATGCAAGTTACATCAAGTTGTTCTTTAATCCGTTCATGTCATCTGGCTCACATGTGCAATTGCTGGACCGAATAAGATCGAACCGGACCGAAACCGACGTTAGCCAAAACACCGGACTGAAGACCGAACCGAAATGGTCCGGTTCGGTCTGGGTCGGTCCGGTCCGGTTCGGTCTTCGGTCCGATCCGATCCAACAAGGCATAATAGCCGGGTTTTTTTGTAAGATCGAACCGGACAGGATCCGACCGACTGGACCGAAGACCGAAAATAAGGAAAATGATGGACCGAGGACGAGACCGAAATAGGTTCGGTCCGGTTCGGGTCGGTTTCTCGATCCGGTCCGGTTCGCGATCTCTTTTGCTCACCCCTATGTGCAACTTGCTCATGTAGTCTTCGTGCACGTATCAGAATTACAAACCACAAACTTTATTTATTTTCCTTTGAGCAACCTTTTTAGCTTACATATATATGTCCATTGTCTTGGAGTTTTGAAAACAAATCTACGATACTATTTTTGGTCCACAATAATTTTATAATTGTAATTACAAATGGGTACTAACTCTACTTGCACAACTGACCGGTATTTAAACACCTTACTATACACTAAATTCTTAGGTTCATTTGGGACTCAAAAACATAACAATAACAATAACATGATTAAAGCACTTAATTTACCATAAGTTTTATAAATATTACATGCTCAAAACCTTGTGGTCCACGGTCCGCCATAATAAGGATCAAAGACCTCAAATGTCTTTTACATCAAAGCACATTAACAAGTAAATTTAGCACACAAAATTCAAATAAATCCTGTCAACAATAAATGTAAGTATCATATGAACACAAAGAAGTAGTATCCAGAGAACGTTAAATAACTAAATTTATGTAGTGTTTGATAAAGACTTAAAGAGTCATTATTGAAAAATAAATTAATTAATTAAGTCACTAAAGGCTTATTTGTTTTGTGCTAAAAATTAACAAATGTCTTTTTGAAAAAGCGAGGAGGGTTTCTATATTAAGAGCATGACTTAAATCATAATTTTACATTCTTCACATATAATCCCACGTAACTTGTTTTTAAGGTATAAAATAGTATAAACGTAATTCTCTTTAATTTAGACACTATATTCAGCACAAAATACAAACAGTCATATATACATTTTATTTTTACAAAACTTAATAAAAAAGTAAACAAACAGCCCATATCCCATAAAATCCTAATAAATCCTAGACCAAAATTGATGATATTTCATACACTTTTTAGGGTTATTTAACACTTTAAATCATTAATATATGATAATTTATTTCCCTAATTCATTCCTTTTGGAGTTTTAGGTAGTTGGGATATAAACAAAAGAAATACATGTGCTTGGGCTCGATTTGACGAAGAACTGAAGAAAATAGACAAAGTTTGGGTTCGTGACCGGCATCATGATGTGGTCACCAAATGTGCCCTGAAATTGCACTTTTGATGTGCATTATGACGCTACAGATTTCTGGGACTTTCTGGGACGGCGTAGCTGACGGCGTCTGATGACATCAAATAACGTCTATTTTATAGCATCATTTATCTCCGCTATATTGCTCATTTTATATTATTTATGCATGAATTGGTACTTAATTGCTTATATTTGTTATTTGCAGTAATTATCGAGCAAAGAGTGAAAGTTAATCAAAAGGCACATATTTTGGAGCTTAAACGAAGAAATCAAGAAGATACTATTCTGACAACTAATATGCCATATCCATCAAGGAAGTTACGACGTATATGTGCCTTAAACTTCACTCAGCATCCACAAAAGAGAAGACTAATATGTCGTATCCAGAAGAAGTCCATACGCCATATTGAATTACAAGTCATGGAATATTCTGGAATATAATAATCGTGGAGCCCACGCCAAGAAACCCCAATACATCGTATTGAACTCCTTCAATATGGCGTATCAACCAAATTCCAGAGCCTATAAATACCGAACCCTAAAAAAATGAATTTCAGTGTGCAAAAAATATACCAAAGACCGATAAGAAGGCATTAATCACCAGGTTTTATTTTTAGAAAAGAAGAGAAGCCAAGAAGGTCTGGCAACGCAATTCAATCCATAGAAAACCCTTGTAATTTCTATACTCTAAATACACGTTCGGTTTTTGGTATCGTTCATTATTGTTTAGTTTACCTTAATCGTTCGTCTATGACATTTGTATTGTTACAATGGCTATTGGCTAATACCTTTAGGTATTAGCCATGTTTATGATAATTTAACATTTTGTTTATGTTTATCTCGATTG